>JAFVLL020008262.1:0-31689 GCA_021397915.2 Tor tambroides
CCCCCCCCCCCCCTGCCTCTAAAAGTTATCACCAGCATTATTTACTGGAGAGATTCTCTTAGACATGAGTTCACAAGCAAAACTTGTTCACGACAAAAACATCAATATACGAATGATGAAAATTAATATATTAATCAAACCTGTTTACATACCTATTTACTTTTGTAAGGCTGGTTCCTGGTCTTATTGTGAACGATTTATCTGTGCATGTTATATCATAGAAAATCTTTTTCCATAATAATGAACTAAATGTAAAACTTAATTGCTCTTCCTTCCTCTTTACTTTTCTCCTGACATAACTTGGCAAACTTATATTCATACATGTCCACTTGTCACAATGCACAAAATCAAGTCCAGCGAATATCCTATTTTTTAACTTGGAAATTATAATAAATGTTAAAGTCACTTTGAATTTAAAACTGAATACATTATCATGATGCATTGGAAAGTGACACTTGGAAAATCCCCAAAAGCAGGATTTTGTAATATTCCATAACACTTGCATTACCTGTGTTAGGGTAACTGTCTGAAGTCCACCCTACCTTTAAAGAAGTAGAGTTTGCTGTCGAGTGGCGAGAAGGCAGCTGCTTCAATAGCCAATGACAGCTTTGGCCAGCGCGTCTGAAGAGGGAGAGGAGCGCTCACGCTGCCATCAGACACCGTCCAGAAACGATGGCCCTGAAACACCAGCACTGTCCCATTCTCATCTGCAGAAAAAACACCGCTTTACACAGCTCCAGGAAAACTGATCTCAGTGGGTAACAGAAGATTTGTTCTTACCCATGGTGACGGCATCAAAGAAGCCCTGGCAGTACTGGGGTGTGAGGGAACCTCCTTTAGGGTCCAGAGAAATCTGCCAGTCCCACATGGCCCATCTCAAAGCCCTTCCCGCCAGCTGCTGCGCTGAATCCCCCACTGGTTTCCCTGCGCACACATGCATGCCGATATCATCCACTGATTCCATTTATACGCATATGAATGTGGGAGAAAGGAAATGCAAACTCGTGCAAATTTTGCTGCATTTTAAAGTTTGGTGAACTCTGACCTGTGAACTCGTATCGCATTAAGACGTGTGACCAATAGAAGATCTGTGTGGCCTCTCAATTAAAAGAACTCAAACTTAAACCTGCAGAATTGGAGTGTTGCAGTAAAGATGATTACATATTTTTCCTTCTTTCTGGTTTGTTTTTTTTTTTCTTTAAAAAAGACACCACAGAGTGTGATGTTGTGTTTTGTTCCGCTGACCTAGTTTCTCAGTCTGTTTGATAATCATTATATTCACATTATATTTGTGTCCTCATCAATTGCCTTATTAGTTCCTTCTTATTTATAATCCTCGTTTAGTTCAGTTTCTTAGTCTGATGTTGGGCCTATCTGAGGATATTGTTTAAGCCTGTTTTGGAACTTTACCTTTTTTATCGTCCTCATCTCTGCAACCATATGTGTGACTTTTTAAAAAAATAAAGGGCCAAAAATAAAAACATTATGCTGTAAGTGGGCCTCAGGGAACATTACTAAATTTAAAAAATGCAATGCATAAGCCCTTTAAGACTTTTCTTTGAAGGATCCTCTATGCCCCCTTACATTTAATGCACTGAATTCAGCTCGTCTGAAACAAAAATAAAACATCAGATGGCAACTTTTTTTTTTTTTTCACAATTCTGAGAATTGTGATGTACAACTGTTGAATTCTGACTTCTGAGAATTCTGAGTTTACATCTCGCAATTCTGTCTTTTTTTCCACTATAAAAAATAGTCTTTTTTGTTTCAGAATTTTGTCTTATTTCTCGCAATTGCGAGTTATCATCTTGCCATTTTTCTCAGAATTGTGGAGGAAAAGCAATTCTGAGTTTACAGCGTGAAATTCTTAATTTCTCAGAATTGCAAGAAAAAGTCTGAATTGTGAGATAAAAATTTGCAATTACCCTCATTCATTTTTTTACACCCGTGGCAGACACAAGCTTCCATACAAAAGTCTGTGATTGTGGTGGAAGAATGCAGAACACACTTCTTCTGATAAACATGAACACACACCCAAACTAACATTTGTGCTAACAGCAGATAATATCTGAAGAAGTGATGTTTGTGATGAGTGTCTACATGCAGTCATGTTGGCCTGAATGCATGCAAAGTGTGTGATTTAAATAAAGAGTGACTGTACTAACTGTGACTAAACACTGTAATATATTAGTGCTGTCAACAAGCACTCTGTCTGTCTCTCTCTCTGTCTGTCTGTGTGTGTGTGTGTGTGTGTGTTCAGGTGTATGGTTTATGAGGACACACATGTATAATGACAGGAATTACAACATGAACATGGTTTATGAGGACACTTCCTCATACTATTATTTTTTTTTTTTTTTTTTTTTGAAAATATAAAATGCAGAAAGATTTCTGTGATTGATAGGTTTAGGGTAAGAGGATAGAAAATACAGTTTCTACAGTATCATTTGGATATTTGAATATCATTTGTAAAAGTTCATTTTGCCAGAATTCAGTTTTGTTTGATGTTTCACAATATGTTGATTGCATATTTTGCAAATATGAATGCATTCTTTAGAAACTTGCTGAGATTTTCAAAACTATGACAAGAATTTATTTAAAAATAGGTATTCCACAGCAAAGGTTTATGTTTCAAAAGCATTTTCCAACCTACTTGTCCAAAAAGAAAGGTTTCAAATCATATCTGATTTTTTTTTTTTTTTTTTTTCCTGAAAGGCTGAAAGAAAGATCAGTCTGGCAAACTCAGTGAAATGTTCATGAGTTATGATCAGGCAGTAGCGCTGGAATTCGGCTCCTCTCGTGCGCTGGAGATGGATGGTGTGGAGGTTTTCTCTGTCTGGCGTGTGTAAACCTGCCTGACACACACATGAGAAACAGCTGACAGCTTCAGCGGCCCGGAACTGGAGTTGATTTTGTCTACTGTGTCTTTCAGCGTCAGTCTGTTTACCTGTGTTTGTAAGGCCCTATGATTTCCATGATGAAACCAGAAAACACGAACGGAATCCAGTCATAAAAAATGGAATTTACCCAATAATGCGGAATGTCACAGAATTTGCCAAATTTGAATGAATAAATGAAAAGTAGGACAGTACACTTGCATCAAATGGTGACATGGACTAGTGTCTGTGAATAATTAACTGAAAAAAAACTATTTAAATATGAATCCTGCATGCTCTGTCTCTGTGTGAATGCATGGTGCAGATGCGTGGATTCAAGCATGACGCTCGTGATGTTTTTCACTAGATGAGGACTACTGAATTACTACTACCACTACTGATACAATTATTATTTAAATTTTATTTTGAAAAGAACAGTACACAAATTCAGTGTTTTAATTTTAACAGTAAACCTCTGTTAAAAAACCTCTGTGCAGCAAATAAATAAACAAATAAATAAAGTTATAAATAAGATAAATTAAATTAATGTTCTATGCCATCATTTGACTACCAGAAGAATTAAAGTACATAACACATTTCTGGGGGGGGGGGGGGGAAAAAAAAAATTAAATTATAAAACAAAACAAAAATTGTAAAAAAAAAAAAAAAAAAAAAAAATTAAAAAAAGGGGGGGGGGGGAATAAAATAAAATGCATTTAGGGCAAAAAAAATTATTTTTGTTAAACTTTTAATAAATTGCTGTTAAATTGTTATATGTTATATATGTTATAAGCTATAAGTCCAGAAAAGTTTAAATGTAAAAAAACAATTGAATCCAGAAAAATTCAGTTGGAATTTGGGGAAAAATCAAATGAATTTCATAGGACCCTATGTTTCTTTCACCACAGCCTCCGAAAATTAGCTGTATTCATTGTATGAAAATAACAGGGAGGGTTTCATAAGATATGAACTGGTATGTTTGTAAATGTTTTGGTGAATCTGTCTAAATCTCAAGAAGAAAGGGTCATATTTCACCCAAAAATCAAAAGGAAATTTTATTGTCATTGCTATAATGATCTTTAGTAATGAATACCTTCCAACAATTATTATTTTTTATTATTAAAATGAACAAATTCAGTACTATAATGATGTATATTTAACAATTTAAATAATATAATTGTTTGTTCACTTGACAGTAAAGAGACTGGCATTGTTCGTATTACAGTAATCTGAGGATGGAAATGTGCTTTTAATGAAAATATTGTTGCAATACAAACAATCCTAAAACAGTCTTTCAATATGGTCCTAAAATGAAATCTACATATGTTGTAGGGACTATGCAAATACATTTAAGCATTTAAGTGTTGTTTTTCTGTGAAGGTGTTTGTGTATGAGAGCGTGAATAAAATAGTAGAGAGTAGATATAATTTTAGATTAGAAGAGTAAGCTAATGTATATTCATTGCTGTTCTCAGGTAAGCACACAGGTGAAATATAGAGCTATTTTACACCTTCTGTTTTCTGAAACAATCTGGCAACACATATTTTCACAAAAAATTAATAATGAAAGAATGACGTGTCTCTAGAGAGCATTATTTTTGATTACTGAGAGTGACGAGAGCATTAAAGGAGAGTTGTGCTGAAAACCCTTATATGAAGATGGTTTGGGCTTGTTTAGTGACTAAACTCTGGTACACTGTTGCTAAAAAAACATTCAAACAACAAAGTTCATTAACATTAGAATGAGGTTAAGAACAAGTTCATGTGTGTATGCAAGTTATATATACAAAAAAACTATGCTAATTAGTAAATGACAAAAAAAATTCTAAAATCTATCTAATTAGTAAATGACACCCTCTTAGTAAAGGCCAAAGCCCTGTTCTTTGCTGCCAAAAGTGGAAACACTTAGTATAGGGAACAATTCTCACTATTAACTAATTGTTTATTAGCATGCCTATTATCAACATATTGGCTGTTTATTAGTACCTGTAAAACACATATTCTACATGACCATATTCTACATCCCTAATCCTACCCAAAATTACCAACTACCTTACATACTAATAATAAGCAGCATGTTAGGTGTTTATTGAGGCAAAAGTCATAGTTAATGTGTGTTAAAAGCGAGAATTGGACCTTAAAATAAAGTGTGACCCTAAAGGCCAACAATATTACAAATAACAAAAAGCTTTTCAGAAGTTCAGACAAAAAAAAGAGATGCTTGTTTACCGTACAGCTGTTGAACAGCAGTGATATCATCCCAGCTGAGCAGTGCATTCGAGCTCATCTTCTTATAGTACGGTGACATTAGAGCGTGACGGACAGGCGAATGCACCAATCCCAGAGTGTGGCCAATTTCATGGGCCGTCACCAGGAACAGGTTGTGTCCTTTGAGACCGTTCAGGGTCCAGCGTTCAGACAAGTCAAAATGAGCTTCACCGCGGAAAGGGAAAAATGCATGAGCCAGAGCACCACCTAAAGAACAGAAAGAAAGAAATTAAGAATAAATATTTATGCCATGCAGCTTTCATGTCCCTTTCTGTATCCCAGATAAAAGACTGCAAATAACTTGGTTGGTTACATGATTCTATCACACAGGGATGGAGAGGGTGGTAGCTTCTAGGGCTCTAGTCCCGAATTTTTATTTAAAAGCCCTGAATCTTTTGGGATTCTTAATAGTGTTATCAAAAATATACATTTTTGATATATACATTTGCTGAAATATATTAAATGGTTCAGTACCACTTTCCTACAGTATCAACAAAGTGATACCAGAAAAAGTGATATCTCTCTCTTCTCTCTGACAGCGAGTTCAAACACACAGCAGTCCAACAGATACGCCTCTGCTCACTCATTTAGAGCCAAACCCCTCTCATCCACGCACTCAGAGCCACACCTCCTCTCATCCACGCACTCAGAGCCACGCCTCCTCTCAATCCTCCTCTCATTCACGCGTTCAGAGCCACGCCTCCTCTCATCCACGCACTCAGAGCCACTCCTCCTCTCAATCCTCCTCTCATTCCCGCACTCAGAGCCACGCCTCCTCTCATCCACGCACTCAGGGCCACGCCTCCTCTCATTCACGCACTCAGAGCCACGCCTCCTCTCATCCACACACTCAGAGCCACGCCTCCTCACATCCACGCACTCAGGGCCACGCCACTTCTCAATCCCATCTCATTCACGCACTCAGAGCCACTCCTCCTCTCATCCACGCACTCAGAGCCACAGCTCCTCTCAATCCTCCTCTCATTCACGCACTCAGAGCCACACCTCCTCTCATCCATGCACTCAGAGCCACGCCTCCTCTCATTCACGCACTCAGAGCCACAGCTCCTCTCAATCCTCCTCTCATTCACGCACTCAGAGCCACACCTCCTCTCATCCACGCACTCAGAGCCACGCCTCCTCTCATTCACGCACTCAGAGCCACACCTCCTCTCAATCCTCCTCATTCACGCACTCAGAGCCACACCTCCTCTCATCCACGCACTCAGAGCCACGCCTCCTCTCATTCACGCACTCAGAGCCACGCCTCCTCTCATCCACACACTCAGAGCCATGCCTCCTCTCATTCACGCACTCAGAGCCACGCCTCCTCTCATCCACACACTCAGAGCCACGCCTCCTCTCATCCACACACTCAGAGCCACGCCTCCTCTCAATCCTCCTCTCATTCACGCACTCAGAGCCACTCCTCCTCTCATCCACGCACTCAGAGCCACGCCTCCTCTCATCCACGTATTCAGGGCCACGCCTCCTCTCATCCACTCACTCAGAGCCAAACCCCTCTCATGCACACACTCAGAGCCACGCCTCCTCTCATCCACGCACTCAGAGCCACGCCTCCTCTCATCCACGCACTCAGGGCCACACCTCCTCTCTTCCACGCACTCAGAGCCACGCCTCCTCTCATCCACATACTCAGAGCCACGCCTCCTCTCATCCACACACTCAGAGCCACGCCTCCTCTCATCCACGCACTCAGAGCCACGCCTCCTCTCATCCACGTACTCAGAGCCACGCCTCCTCTCTTCCAACGACACTTGTCTCATTCAAATTGATTTCAGAATGATGTAGACTGAGAACAATTAGATTTAAGAAAAAGGTTCATATAGCTGCCATAAATTGGGAAAAAATCTAACGAGATTTGGGCTAAGCCCCAAATGTTTACAATTTCTGGCTCCGCCCCTGCTATCACACCAAACTCATGCTAACAGTTATAATGTTTAGGTTTAAGGTTTATGTAAATACTTTTCCTTTTTTTATATGAATGCTCTGCAAAACCTAGCCAATTGAGTTTGGGGACTGGTTAAATATTAACATAACTACAAATTCCTTTACATAATAAAATGTTAGGAATATGTAACAGTCCATAAATTGTTTATTTGCCAAATGACTATAATTTTCCTGCAGATCTATGCCAATAACGGAGGGATTCGGGTAAGCGGATCCACAGCAGCTTTGGTGGCTGTGCTCTATAGCTATGAATGGGCATTATTGTCATGTTGTCACTGATTTGTTGGCATGTGGGTGATTTAATGTGCAAGGAAAGCTGATGTTTAATCGCTCACTCAAGCAGAAAAATGTGCTGTTGCTGCCAGATCTCGATTACTGAAAATCACATTGTAGATGATGAAAAACTAACTTGACTAAATGAAAAAAAAAGTATATTTTCATGTTTTCTCAAGCAAAGCAATTTTTGAAAGTCCACTGAAAACATTTCTTATTACTTTTTTTTTTTTGGCATAGACAGTATGTTGATAAAAGTGTTGAGGGTTCAGGTTATTTGGCAACATGCTTGAGCAAACTAATCAAAGTAAAAATTTATGAGGATTTGTATTGTTCCTTATGTTTTCCCTATGCTTGACAAATCTTGTGATGCGTGTTTGTGTATATAATGGCTATTCCTGGCAAAACTTTTAAATCAACATCTGCCATAGTGTTTCTTATTCGTTGTCTCTGATAAATTAAAAAAGTATTTAGATTCCAACCTGTCTTACTGTTATCTGCCCAAAGTTACATTTTTCCAGATACATTTGACAAAGTTTTGAACATACTGTAGTTTTTGAACTATCCTATATTAGTTATATTTGGGATACTGGTAAAATAACAGTTTGTTTCAGGCTTATTTCTGCCAAAAAATGTGGCTGACACACCTGACTGGTGCACTACGGTTAGAAAGAATGAGGTATATAAAGGGTCATATGATGCGATTTCAAGTTTTCCTTTCTCTTTGGAGTGTTATAAGCTGTTTGTGCATAGACAAGATCCCTGAAGTTGCAAAGATTAAAGTCTCAAAACCAAAGAGATATTCTTTATAAAAGTTAAGACTCGACCACGCCCCCTAAAACAGCTCGTTCAAACACGCCCCCACATCTCTACGTCACGATGTGGGAAGATTTGCAAAACACTGCCCAAATGTATACGCAAAGAAAGAAGGCGGAACTATTATTCTCGCTGTAGTATTGTTGCTGCCGCCGGCACCATGTCATGGAGATGCTGTGTTTCGTTGTGAAAAAGAAAGTACTTTGTTTGGGCTTCCAAAAGAGGACACAACTAGAAATCAGTGGTTAATTTGTATTTACAACACTGTTCCAGAACAGTACAATGTAAATATTAGAGTGTGTGCAGCGCATTTTATGGAGGACTATTTCCTGAACCTGGAAGAGTAGCCTGCCAGCTGTGCACAAAGGCTGTTTCTATAAAGTGAGGCAATTCCAACTTTGCAAGGAAAGTCTGACGCTTCTGACTCACAGCCTGTAAGTACGTTTTGTTATTTAAAGAATTTGCCACTGACTATTCAAACGCGAGTTTTCAGCAGTGTAGAGTAGTGCTTGTTGTTTGTCGTTTCTCCGATCACAAATGCAGACATGGTAAAAAGACAGTATAAGTCATTAAAATCAGTAATTATTTCCCCACTGGATGCAACAAATGCCTCGTTTATAATGGGTTTTATTATTTTTGTGTCGTCGCGCCGGGACACGGCATCACAATACGGTAAGGGGCATAACATTTCCGTCTCACGCTTGAGGTATTCGGCCAATCACAATGCACTGGATAGCTGGCCAATCAGAGCACACTTCACTTCTCAGAACGATGAGCTTTGTAAAAATTGGCGCGTTTCAGAAAGGCAGAGCATAGAGGAGCTACAATAATGTACAGTATGTGGAAAATAATGTTTTTTGAACCTTAAACCACATAAACGCATTGCATTACACCAAATACACAAAATAATGTTCTTCTTAGCAACGTTATATGACCCCTTTAAAGAAAAAAAAAGTTATTTGAAAAAATCTGGTTCCCTTTTATTTCTTTTCTTCAGTCTGGTGTTTTTCATTTTCTGCTTTTACCTTTGGATGGCACATTTGGGTTGGGAGTTGGGTGTTTGTAGTTGATTTTTTTTCTCTCTATTTTAATCTTTCTGTTCAATTATTATTACTTTATCTCTGTTTGAAGGAGTGGATCGCAGAATGGCCTTCATAATAACACTAATTATAATATTTCTAGAATATTTATTAATTAAATTTACATTTATTAATGTTAGAAAATAAGCTGAATATGGCTTTAGTCTGCCTTTTTACTCTCTAAGACGCTGCTATCATTGTTTGTGTGTAGTTAACCATATTTGATAAGATTCAGGGCAGAGCCCGGCAACCTTGAAGTACAGATAAGTGTTCTCTATGTATGTGTGTGAATGTCTATCTTTGCAGCTAGATGCAGAGAGAGAGCTCTAGGAGGAAATCGTCATTTGCCGTCACCCTGATGTCCAGGGCAACAGATATACGTCTCCGGAGAGACCTATTGCGTCTGACCTCTGATCACTTGTCACCAAATTAATCACTAGAAGATATGCTTTGAGTTTTACGTCCACGTGTGGAGATTTTCTTAGTTTATCTATGTTTCGACCAACCAGAATCTTGCTTACCTATTGACGTAATTAGTGACCTCGGTCACACTTTATATTAGGTGGCCTTAACTGCTATGTACTTACATCAAAAAATAAGTACAATGTACTTATTGTGTTCATATTGTATTGTAAAACACTTTTGCTGCTATTGAGGTGGGATAGGGGTAAGGTTAGGGGCAGGTTTGGTGGTATGGGTAGGTTTAAGGGATGGGTTAAGGTGTAAGGGATGGGTCAACAGTGTAATTATAAATGTAATTACAGAAATTAATTACAAATGTAACTACATATAGGCATTTTTTTTTAATATAAGTACAATGTAAAAATATGTATCTACATAATAAGTACATTGTATCAAATGATTAATTTAAATGTAAGTACATAGTAGTTAAGGCCACCTAATATAAAGTGGGACCGTGACCTCTGTTAGAGTATAACTATTGGTGTCTGGAACATGTACGCAGAGCGGCCTACGAACTCCATCGTGCGTACTGAAGCTGACTTCTGCCTGAAACTGCAAACTATTTTCTTCAGTAAATTTTTCTTCAGTTGATTGCATCTCTGACTCCTGGTCTTCATTCATCATACCTGGTCCTTGGGTTTAAACTGTAAATTCCCCTACAGCTTAAAATAACATGGAATATTCCTTTTAAAACCAGAATATTGTAATATTTATTTACTTATTTATTTAAGAAAGAAAGCATCACCTGGCCCATCAAATGCATTCCCTGTCCCATCATTATGTTCTCCTTCAAAGAAGGCCAGCCGGATGTCGGCGGGACCCTGCTGGAGCTCCTGGAAGATCAGTCCGGACACATTACTCCACAGCTGGAACGCCGTCTTCACTGCCACATGCACTTGACTGGGAGACAGATTACGCGGCCAGTTCATGATACGATACGTCAGGTGACGTTTGTGCCACTTCTCTCCTGTGGAAGTACGGACCAGTATCAAACCAATGTTTAATCGTGACATTTCATCTTCACATTAACATTTGTGAGATTTATTCCATCTGGCGTTCAACTGACGCTGCATTTCATTTAGATTTGTATGGTAACAAATAAGTTGAATTTTGAAGTAAAAAAGTAAGTTGAAAGTAAAGGCCCCAGAACAATGCTATTGTGTTTATAATTTAAGTTAATAACTACTGAAATTATTTTATTTAATTACATTTAAAACATCTTCACAGTCCAGTCACCTTTTTATAGCACTTTATGCAATACAGATTTTATTCAAGGCAGCTTCACAGTATTAAACAGGATAGTAACATCAACAATGCAAACTTCAAATATGAGGCAAATCCAAATTCTGCTGAAAAGTAGCTCTTAAAGGACATGATCAATTCATTATTCAGTTCAGTTCAAGTCAGTTCAGGGTAGATTTCAGTTCAGATTAATAACAGTGTTGATGCAAAATTCATGTGTTCTCAGTTTTGTTTTCATCTGATAGCATTAGTTCAGTCACATCACTGAATATTAAGGGTATTTTAGATCCCAATTTAGACTTAACACCTAATTTTGTATTACTGTATACATTAATGATACCTTTAAAAATACAAAATTAAAATTATATCCAATGTATTTTACATATTCTGCAAAAATCTACTGATTGCATCCAAAACATTCCAAACTGACAAGAGCGCAGCTCAGTACGTGATTAGCTTAACATGAGAGGTTTTGTGAATTGCACACATAATTACAGACTTCCAAGACACTGATAACACTGCTGTCAGAGGGTAACGTGTGTGGTTTTTCTCTGTTATACCATTATTCCTAATAAAGCAATAAGTCCCAAGAAGAATGTAGTTCCTCAGAAACGGTTGTGGTTGCAACAAAGTGTTTGGCGAGCAACACAGACGCAGAAACAAAGAAGTTTGTATAGTAATTTACAACAGCGCTGAACACGGCTCAACCAATCAGAATCAAGAACCGGAACTATTCATTACACTTTTTTAAAAAGTGTTTTCTTGTTCATTCATTTGTTTTTCCTTGAAATCACCGATTGTAAGGCAAAAATACTGCCCTATAAAGTGTGCGGTTAATGTTTTGTCTTTGTAAGTTAGAATGAATGTGCTCAAAATTGTCCAAAATGCAGACAAAGCCAATTATCTAAATGATTATCTACAAGACTGATTCAGTGTTGACACAAGTACCAAATGCAATAGAGATAACACAAGTTTTGCTTTGTACTGTGACTGAAAGCAAATCTTTGATTTAACTGATGTGTGAAATGACTGTCTTCACTAATAAGTCTATATTAGTTAACTTGTAGTGAGAGGAGTTTGCAGACATCAGGTACTGACATGAACACACTCATACTCAGAGCAATGCTGCTGCATTCCTGAAGTATTAGCGTGTTTTCAAAGTGACAAGTCTGAATTTACAATTCACGTACCCCTGCCAATTCACACACACACACACACACACACACACATACACTGAGCCTCTATTTCAGTGCAGCCTCTGTTAATCGTATCATTGATTCTCCTATTGATTCTCTACTATTTAACTAATTTAAGACAATCTGAGATATCTGTCATGTACAGTATGACCAAAAGATTCAAGCACATGTGCCTTCACTGTAATCCGTCTAATAAAAATGTCTTCTGTGAAACAGTCCTCAGTGCCATAGGACCTGAATGAAAGCACCGAACAGAGTATGATCAGTGAATGAGTGTTTTGTGAAGATCTGCTCTTGTAGTTTCAGTGTAAACATGAGGCGAGGTGTGAGTTTGTGTGTGTGTTTTGGGTCTTTACAGAAGTGGATGTTTAGATGTGTATTTGCTCAGTATGGACAGTAATTATGAGTCCCACTGTATTTATCCATTATTAGGACCCCACCCAGCAGCCGCAGAACCACCGCACAACTCCCGCATCTGAGAAAACACTGTTTAACCAAAGGACAGTTTGACTGAAAATGCTGCGTCTGCCACTTATCAATCTTTTTTAACAAAACAAACAACAAAAACAGGAACTGCATGCATTCTTTCAGTTTTCATCACTGTTTTGCGATAAATAAATTGCACTAAATCAAATGGAGTTAACTTTGTGGTAGTCTTTATGCTGTAAAAAAAAATCAACTACATATTTTCCAGTTTACGAAAGCTTTTGAGCCTCAAATACTTAGAAATGCTAACTTCTTGAAACAGTTGTCTGAACAAAGAACGCCATATTGCTGAAATGGTTTTGTGTATTTGATGTAAAAATCTTGATAACATTATAAAGGGACCTCAGAGAACAGTACAAAATAATAAAAACCTTCATGGCAGTTCATGACCCCTTTCATGACACACGTGAGAAGGGTGATGTGTGGACTTCAGAGTTTTAGGGTGTTCTCAACACTTGTAGATATGATTCTAATAAACATAAGTTCAAATGCATGAAATGTGTTCACCTGTCTGAGTGGAACGCTTCTTCCGGAGGTGCTGGCCTGTGAAGATGCTGCTGGCCCTTTGACCCCAGGCGTCCTGAACCCCGCAGCGGGGCGAGCTCATCTTCTCCAGAGTGACCCTGTCCAGTCCTCCAGTGACGGGCAGCTGAGACAACCACTGAAACTCTCTGAAACACAACAGAGCTCCATCACAAACCCATTCCTCTGGACTAGTGCTAACATCATTCAGCTGCAGCGTTTTTGATAGCTGGTATGATATTATCATATTGACATATATCAAGTGTTATATTGCCAAATGTGACTTATAAGGCAATTTTGGAGACCTGTGTTGTCCTGCTATGCCTTTCAGCTATGGACAGCTGCACAATCAAACAGTAAATGTATTAATAAATAAAAGCATTCACTGATCCCACATGGAAATGTAATGTATGGCAATATCACTCTTGTTAAAGAGCAATATATTTCATATAAGTTACCTATAAAGCAATATATAACTTTCACATATGTACATTTGCTGTCCAGATGAGGATGTGTACATTTTCTATGCATCCTTTCCATATGATGAGGCAGGTTTAATAATTTATTACGTCATTGATTTCTATTGGTAATGATGTGTCCACATATCGCAGTGATTGGTTTTTTTAATTGGATAATGTTGGAACTGTCCGTATTTGCCTGATGAATAAACAGATTAAAATATTAGCCCTATTGTTTTATTGAGAGATTAAAATATAAATCCTTTTGACCTATTGAGAGATTAAATCTATTAAATCTGTTGAGAGAATTAAGATTAAAATGTTAATCCTATTGATCTATTGAGAGATTAAAATGTTAATCCTATTGTTTTATAAGGGATTGAAATATTAATCCTATTGTTTTATTAAGAGATCAAAAAAATATTAGTCCTATTGATCTATTAAGAGATATAACAACATATTGCATAACGATCTATATGAATCTTGAGAAAATAAGAAAAAATATTGTCCGTATGAATGAAACATAAATTACACTTTGGGTGGCATGTATTTTTCATTTTGAAATATCATGGTTATCATTAATACCTGTATATGGCGACACGCGTATTTCATATGGAAATTTAATATTTTTCATTTGCGTACTGGAAGACGATGAACTGACACCCAGAGAGTGATCATACAGTTATGATAAAACAGACAACCAAACAAAAACACATCAGCTCTGGTTTCCTACTCCATCTCTGTGCTTATATTTCAGCAGATGAAAAACCCAAGGCCCAGTAACTCAACTAAAGCATTGCACTAACAACATCGTCACGGGTTTACCTGATGGCAGACTTGACTTCAGCTGTGCTGTGAGATTCATTCTCCTTGTGCAGGTATCCATATCGCTCCAGAAAGCCCTGCGCACACATACGTCATTACTCCCTCAATCTACATCTGAGACATGCTGATATAACAGAGCACCGCAAACAAAGCATCTTTGGAAATGAAGTACTTGTAACACAGACACAACAAGAGTCAATACCCACATGAGCATTGATTGAGGTAGTCAGAAGCATTTGTTGTTCCCTGCATGAAGATGTGGGCCTTTGTGCCTCTGAAATGCTTTAGAAGATGGCCTTTATTGTGTTGTGAAAACCCTGTGAGAACGCCAAATGACCATACAGAAAGGAAAAAGCTGTTTCTTTTGCGAATGTGTGGTATTATATCTCTCTGCAATGCCCCATTTCAAACAATGGTTTGTGGAGAAACTAAAGGAAATGCTTTGCTTTTTTTTTCCAGAGGAAAGCATCAGTTTTGGATCTGTGCATGAGAGGATATGTCTCTGTCAGGTACTGGCATGTAAACTGCATATTTGCCTGTAGTGTAGGTGTAGTGTAGATCTGAACTGGAGGTCACAGGTACAGAGTGTTGACTGATCTGAAGTGAGGCAATACATAATTAAAGTAGTGGAAACAACTTTATACAGGAACCCAGATTTCAACAAGTCCACAGAATCATTGTTTATACTTTGAACAAGTCTGCCAGAGTATAATCAGGAGAAGAACTTGTAAACTAAAAATCACACTGAAACCAGCAATCATTATCAGTGGCTGTTTTTATTTACTGTTTGATTGTGCAGCTGTAAATATTTCTCAGTTCTGGAGACAGAAGCATGTAATGACAGTGCTCTCACAATGGAAATGCTTCTTTGGGCTCATTGCATAGTTTATGGCTGTGCCAATTATTCTGACCACAAAACAGGCTCGTTTTCCATAGCTGAAAGGCAGAGCAGGACAATACATGTCTCCAAAATGTTTGCATGCTTTTGTATAACTAAAAGCATGACTTTTCTGAAAAGCATGAATTTACTGCAGTCCTTGAGTCATAGACGCTTTCAAGAATATCAAGGAACAGAGACAGTTAGATAAAGGCTATATCCCAACATGGAACGTTAACAACAACTTTCACTAACGTTTTTTCAATGTTATATAAATGTTAGGAGAAAACGTTCTAATGGAACGGTCTTACATCCTTATTAATATTTGATAAACGTTGTCATAGTGTTGAGATAAAATGTTAGAAAAAAATCTATTTGTAAACGTTCTAAGAAATGTTCTTTAACATTTAAATAACTTTATAATCACGACAACAAAAAATTATATTTTAACGTTTAAATATTAAATGAAAAGGTCAAAGAACGTTACATTTTGGGTGACAAGTTAGTACAACGTTGTAAGAAACATTGTTACAATCTTTTGTTTAAATAACGGTTTAATCACGACAAGAAAACTGGACATTTAACCGTTTTCAGAATAATAAAAAATTAACGTTCAAATACTTTTCTTTTGGGAACAAATATAGTAGAACGTTGTAAGAAAAGTATTTGTAACCTTTAAATAATTTTGCATCTAATGTAGCCTAATCTAATCCTGGGATGCAAGTAAAACAGAAATCAGTCTACAGTCGTTGTCCGTATTTAAACGCCAGAAGAACAGAATGAGCGACGGAGAGGCGATCTCACCTGAGCCTGAGCTGCTGTGGAGATTGGAGAGCTGGCGGCGGTCTGAACGCACAGCAGCGCTGACAGCAGCACAAACACCTCCATCTGCGTGCATTCACTCTTTATTTATAAAAGCACCTCATGAAAATAGATCCCATCACGATAAACCCAAGGGAAGAGCGCCACAGTTCACGCTGAACGGCTCTGGAAGCAGCGACTCCCCCGCGCGCGGTCCGCCTCCAGAGCGCACTGATCTAGAGACAGATGAGTTCAGAGACACTCCTGTTTGCGTGAACGATTACCTACACAGCTACCAAAAATATGTTCGAAGAACAGTTTGCTAGTGTCTCCATTAGGTTAGGAAAACGTTATATCTGAGTGTTCTCTGAGAGTTCAAAACTTCATGACAAAAAATTCATTACAAATTCAATTAATTAAAAACGTTCAGGTATTTAATAGGTATTTAAAAACCTTTATTCTTGGTTATGTGAACGTTAGAGACAACATTAAAGGGAACGTTCCATTTTATTGTTTTGCGAACATTATGGGAATGTTATTTAAACGTTCTCTAAAACACCGAACGTCCAACTAAAATTTGTCAGAAAAACATTCCATAAATTTATTTATACATAATGTTCTTGTGAACGTTATTAAAGACTAGTTAACTTGAAATGAACATTCTCTTAATGTTTGTTCATAATTTTGAGAGAGCCTATAGCTGGGTAACTGCACTCCGAGACTGTAGTCATGTAGAGGCTGCAATAAACAACGCAAGTGGCATTTATTCTAAAGCGCACTGTATTGTAAAGCACACTTAAATGTATGTGCTGGTTTGCAGGAAAGAAATTTAGGACTTTTTTTAATGCCTTGACACCATCAGTTTTGTAATAACAATAGCCTACTCAGTCATTTTCTGAACGAACAAAAAATTATTTTCTGTAGAATTTACAGGATTTTACTGACAAAAAAAGTTGCCAATAAAATCCTGTAAAAATCATGTTAATTGTGTAAAATAGATTACAGTATAATACTGCAAAGCAAATTAAGTTAATTGCTGTATGTGAAACGCACACTGTAAAATAACAGTAATCTACTGGTAGCAGGATTGCCAGTAATGTACTGTTAATTTACAGCACTCTACCTTTAATTCACAGCTCTTCATTTTTCATATTCATAAGGTGATAGCACCGTGAACATATTTTGAGTCCACTGAGAAGGAATATTTCTTAGTATAAAACTGCAAACACTTAATGTGTAATAGTGAAATAACTAAAAATATGACTTTAACTCAAATCGTTATAGTTCACTGTTAGCTAGCACACATGTATGGACTGAAGTACTTAACAACGAGATCATCGATGCTTAGGCAACTCTACAGTTACTGTCTTTAAATAAAGCAGCAAAACACCAGTGTTCACGGCTCATCATTGACTGAAGCACAGGCTCTACTCTCCAGCACAATGGTGACCCACAAAACTACATTAACAGATCGCTCTTGTGCTAAATAATACAGTTCAGTTAAATATTTACTCTCCTTATCAGTTCATGACTTTGCATAACTGTTTTCTGTGGACCTTCAGTAATATTTCAGTAAAAATAATTTGTTTGGTTTAGTAAATCAGACTGTTACATTTTACAGTATATTACTGTTTTTCCTTGATTTTACTGGCTGTTTTTCTACAGTTTGCTGCCTAAATTATTTACTGTTAAATTACATTTCATGCTGGTTTTTTTCTTCTTACATCTTTAACCCTTTAAACCCCACAACAAAATCCTCAGTTTTAAGTGAACACATATTCCCCCGGTTTCACAGACAAGGCTTAAGCCTAGTCCTAGACTAAAATGTAAATCTGAGTTGTTTCAACTGAAAGAAACTTGCACTGACTGATCTTAAAACATGTCAGTACATTTGTTTTGCCTTAAGATGCACACCAGTAATGCTTTTTTTCTAAGGCATGTTTATAAAAATTACTTAAATGTCCTAATTAAACTATGGCCTAATCCTGGTTTAGGATAAGCCCTGTCTATGAAACCAGGCCAATATGTCCACACTACAGAGTGTTAAAGTAACACTGAAGCAGTGCTGAAGTTAATGAGATAAATAAGTGATTAATTAAGTGCTGATTGAGCATTAGTGATGAACAGCTGCTGTTAACAAGCAGAATCACTGAAGGAAAGAGAAACACAAGAACTACAACTGACTTCAGCCACAGCCTTAGATGAAATCAACTGAAATAAAAGAAGACATTAAATCTCTAAAGATCTGATTAAACAACTCCTAAAACAGCATTACTTCACACATTACTAACCAGACTGACGCTATTTCTGTCAGATGTGTACAGAAGTGCTTATTGAGAATTAACAAAGGTTTAGATGTTGTTGTTGTTGTTGTTGTTTTGGGGCACTACCATGATGGAGATTAAATAAATAAATAAATAAATGACAGTCAACAAAATAAATAAACAGATCAACACTGAACATCACAAAACGCTACTAAAACTCAACACAAAAACAAAAGCAAAAATAAAAGCACATAGTAAGAATTAAGTAAAATAATAGACAATTCAGCAGCATAATTTATTCATGCCGCAATGCATGCTGGGAGTCATGGATGAGTTTTGTCCTGTTCTGGTACCCAGCATGCATTGCAGCATGAAGCTTTTGATTGTCAGCATTGTTGAGATTCATATGCTGATTCTTGATGTCCGTGTGTCTGTAGTTCTAAAGGTTTTGTGCACGCCATGTTTTTTTAATCTTTCATAACAGTTTGTTATCACTCATCTTGCAGTATCATATTCAGCAGCTATCAGTGTTGGGGAGTAACTAGTTACATGTAATGGAATTACGTAATTTAATTACAAAATAAATGTAATTGTAATTAGTTATAGTTACTGAGAAAAAATGTGTAATTAAATTACAGTTACTTTTGAAAATGTTAACGATTACAAAGGGGGTTACTTCTGAATTGAACTGTTTTATTTCCTATTTGGGTTTATGCATATGCTTTATTTTTTAAGATTAATGTGTGTTTTTTTCCAAGTCATTCTTATATGCCAGTGTTTCCTGTCATAACCATGCGAACATTTGATTTCAAAACCAGTATCATAGCTAATAAACTATTTCTTGTTATCATTTTAAATCTGTATTTAACCTCAGAATTATCTCAAAGTAAATAAGAGGTTTTAAGTCTTATTTTGTGGTGGCTGTGCTTTAATTAAATTATTATATGGCTATGGAATGCTTGATTCTGATTGGTCAGTCATGACATTCCAAGGTATGTTATTCCCCAATAACAACTGGTAAAAGCTAATAACACAGACTCATCTGGGTAACTTAAGTCGGCGCTATATGCTTGCTAGGAACAGTTTTTCTTGGTGGAAGCTGTGCGTTTGGTTAGCTAATAAAATATGAAGTCTCAATTCAATATTATGTGTACAATTTCTTAATTCTCATCCTGGTATCATGGACACTCTCTCGCTTCATACAAACAACTGCTGCCATTTTGTTTTGTACACTCTAATGGATTAACTAACAAACTAGTACTGTAAGTAGGCCTACTAGTACTTAATCATTTATGTGGTGAAATGTTGTTTAATAAAAGTGGTATGACTGCACCGTATCCCTTAAAATTCCGTCTAGTTTGAACTTGCTGCTTGCTAGCAACTGCTTTCTTCGTGTTAGCTTTGAGTTCAAATATTTCAACTCAGATCACTGTTTCATGTCTAATTATTTTCTTTTGTGGCAAGCAGCTGTGTAATAAGTGGGATAATGTACATCCAGCCAGTTGTTATCGCAAACTAAAGATGCACATTATTCCTTACTTATTATAATCTTAATTAATGATGAAGGATTGTGAAATTCTGACAGTAATTAGTGTTGAGTTCTACTGTAAGGTTAACCCTGCCTGCTCTAAATGTTTCAAAATGATTAAAAGTTGAAAATATTAGACATTTTAAAAAGTAATAAAAAAGTAATCAAATGTAATGTTACATTACTTTAATACAGTAATTGAAAAGTTACACTACTTATTACATTTTAGATAGGGTAACCTGCAATCTATTACATTTCCAAAGTAACCTTCCCAACAGTTATAGTAAATAACCTGAAACCAGCAAAAAAAGCACACCATATCATTAGAGATTAGCCAATAAATGAGCTCAGTGAATCAGGCCACTAGATGATGATTACACCATTATCAGTATTTAACCAAAATCCCTTAATCACAATTTTTCTGGGCTTTTCTTTCTATAACAAACATGCTTAACAAGCACAGGTACAGCAGCCAGAAAAAAACTAAGATTAAAAAGCCAAGGGTCAAGAGCCCAACTAAAGCAAACCCTGAGTGCCATAATTGTGAGGTCAAACAAAACGTTTTCAACAAAACATCTAAACTTCTGATAATTACTGTTAATATAAAAGTCAGACTGTGATGTGTGAAGCTAGTGATGCTGTTTGTGGAGTTAATCATCCTCTGCTGTTTTATTTCAGTTGATTTCATCTAAGGCTGTGGCTGTTTGTCAGTTGTAGTTTCATTATTCTCTTTTCGCCAGTGATTCTGCTCGTTAACAGCAGCTGTTCATCATTGGCTCACTAGTTTTCATTCTTTCTGTCAGGTGGACTATATTAGTGAACTCATGTAGGGAATAGTGAATGAGGGTGTAGGGTGTGATTTGAAACACAGCCTCTGAGTGTCAACTCTGAGCGCTGTTACTTCACAGGACTGCAGAAGGCTACTTTCTCGAAAACAACAAATATTACCCAGAATGCATTGTTTTCTTTGAGATTTTACTGTTTTAATGAAAAAGCAGTGTTACTGTCAGAATATGGCCATTTTTTACAGCAATTGTTTACAGTGTAATGGTTTACTGCAAGAGATTGACATTTTACAGAGAATGTACAATAAAACAATAATAATAATAATCAAGGAAATGCCTGTAGAGTAACAGTGTTTTTTGTAAAACTTTTTAAAGAAAAAAAAAATAGGATATTTTACTGTAATTTAACTGTTTTTGTTTGGTAGCCACTTCTACCAGTCATTGACAGTTTATTTTTATTTATTTAAAAAAAAAAAGATATTTAACTACTTTTTCCATCAATGGTAAACCTTTGGCACCCTGTGCTGCTGTGCATTTCACTGTTTTTTTAACATTTATTTTTTTACAGTGTGGTCTATGTTGAGCCCTGTTCACCTGAGATGGATAAAAATCCATCTTTCAAATCCAAAATTTAGATGCCATTAGATGGCATTTCTCTTCTGCTGAAGAAAGAAAGTTATATACATCTTGGCTGGTCATAGTAAACGATAAGGAAATGTTCATTGTTGGCTGAACTATTCCTTTAAATGATTTATTTTGCTATGTATATTCTGTAATAAATGTAAAGGAATTTTAGCTCTGGTTAAGCTTTTATTATGAATTTTTAGCTTTAGGGAATTCAAATATTAAAATTAGGGTTGATTTGATATGATTAATTGATATTAATCAAAACGTCCGATTTATACTTTATTAACAATCGTCCCGCGATTTGTTATATCAGTATATCTGTAACGATCTAGTTTATCTTATTCGGGGCCAACGAAAAGAACAAACCAAAATAGTACTTTATGTAAATTTATAAGCATAGGCAACAGGTTCTGGGCACATTGTTTGATCTGAATATTACACAACAGAAAACAGATTTCTTTTGATGAGAGTTTATTCACTATTCTAGTTAACATACATGAATTAAGCTAACAAACAAACACACATACACACATATACACACAAATGCGCTATTTTGAAGAAAGTTAAAGTCTAGCCCTTGTGGCTATTTCGTGAACTCCGCCTAAGGAAGTTACACAAGCAGAGAACTTTTCTATCTTTACTTTTAAAGATTAGTTCACCAGCAAAGCAAGAGATGGAAATTTTGTTTGATTACTTGCTTTAAGTTGAGATCACCGCAGGTGGGTTTTGTTTCGTTCCTTTCCTGGTTTGAGGGAATCCCGCGATGATTGGCTGCTTTGCTGTTGACGTCGTTCTGGGAATGCCCTTCTGTGAGGCTGTTTTCCTGGTGACGCGAGAATGGCGCGCTTCAAAGTTCTTTTCTGAGTTCTTTAGTCAGCTTCAGGCTTTGAAGTGGTTCTTCAGAAATTGACTAAGTATTGGTTCGATGTTCATCGCTCGCCAGATGGTAACGGCGGTGAGCGCTTTTGGAACGCCTCAATGAGACGAAGTCAAAGTTTCGAGCAGCGCGCGCAAGCAGAGAGCACGGAGTCTTGGTGTCATAGGGATTTAACCGGATGCATTCCGTCCAACCCCTAGGGGCTTCTACCAATCGCATGGTTCCTGTAGGGCGGAGCTCCGCCCCGCACGGCCTCTTTCCGTGCATGTATTATCTGCTAATAAAATATGTCACATGGAGGAAAATATCCTAGCAGATTTCTATAAAGTGTTATAATCATTCCTTATGATGCTAAAAGTTAATTTTCATTCACACCAACCTATTGTTTATTTAATGAGCTTTCATTAAAGATCAAACAGCCTATATCTGGCATTCCCCAAAGTACATATCTCAATTTTATATACTTCATGGCTAAGGCATAGATTAAATGATCCTAAATTCTAAATAATCATGCCAACCATGTAAAACTAAACAATAGTGATCGGGAAAATTAGACATCAAAAGATTACAAAATAATCTCACAGATTCCAATAACACATCAAGCTTATAAATGACAACTCGAATACACAATACAACTTGAATATAAAATACAACTTGAATATATATATTGTTTCGCTACATATTGCTGTGATGGCAGCAGTGACTGCTGTGTCCTTTAGTGGATATTTTAAACCTTTTGTCTACGTGCAAATATCCACGCACGTTCTTTCTGGAATGCAGGAGAAGAGCAGACAGGGGGTTACAAGGTCCGTTTCCAGATTGGTCTGCCAAATTTCAAACCATAAAAATGTCTTTCTTTGTTGACCCACTCTGTTGAGTTCCTTCGCTAAGTGGTCACGTGATCTAAGTTGGAGATCCTGCGAAATTGATAAAACGCCAGATGCGATCCTGTTTAACATACGTTCCAGACTTCCTTTCACAAATCTGTCCTGCTCCAGAGGTTTTCATCAATTTTATGATCACAGATAAAAAAACAAAGACATTCCTTTCGTTCCCGCTCAGAGATATCCCGTGATTAAAGTTGTGTCTGTTCACTAACTTTACAATTCTGTTTATGGAAAGACTAACTTTATATCCAATACTGTACACTGAAAGACTGTAGGATAAATATTGGAGGGGGTTAATTGCTAGTTTTGGTTTGGTTAACAGTCAGGGGTATAGAGTTTACACCCCTGGCTGATTTTGCTTCTTTAATTTTATCTGCAATAAGTTTTCCACTTGTTCCTCCTGAGATAACTGCTCCTTCTCTGGTTAAAACTACAGGTAGTGCCACTCCTCCAGTAGCAACAACTAATGCTACATCTCCAGTAACTGCTGCTCCTGCACCTGCTACAGCTGCTGCCACTAATGCTACGTTTTTAACCTTCTTTTTCAGCCTGTTTTTTTCTTCCTGCCTTACATTTTCTACATATGCTTCCATTCTTCTCCTCTCTTCCTCTCTCTGCTTCCTCTCTTCTTCCCTGATTTTTCTCTGAGCATCCTTGTACGTTACTGGTGTAACGCTGCCCTCTGTTCTCCATCACCATTGTGTCTATCTTCTCCAGCAGTTTATTAACTTGATCTCGATTTTTATCTCTGTTATTGAAAACATGATACCTGCCTTTACACTGTTCAGTTAAGCTTTTAAATCCCTCATCTGTTGTCAGAAACTCCTCCATAGGTATATCTAACTGATCTCCTCTAGTGAACAGAATGATAGTGTAATTAGCAGCTTCTTCTCCAAAGTTTCTCTGAATCCATTTCACTGTAATTTTCTGTTCATTTGTGAATCTCTCATCCAATCTAATGACAAGAAGAAATGCATGAGGACCAGAAAGAGACATCTCGACACACTTCACTAATTCATTCTTCAGTTGTTCTTCACTCATTGATGTATCACACAGTCCTGGAGTGTCGATCACTGAGACGATTTTACCATCTACCATCTGCTGATATTGTTGGCATTTCTCGGTCACAGATTGCAAAGAAAATTTTTCTCTGAACATCTTTTGTCCCAGGATGGTGTTTCCTGATGCGCTCTTTCCAAATCCAGTTTTACCCACCAACACGATCCTGAGATCTGATATGATTAGAGAAGATAAAAATGGGATAAATTAAATTATATTACTTTGTTTAAGCTAATGTAGTTTTTTTTATGTGCTATTTAAAACTATATTATATTTTATAGATTATACAAAACAATAACTTGCTGTACATATTATTTAAGTGTCGTTTCCAGGTGGAATATGGTACAATTTGTCAGAATATCTTGGTAATATTGTTCTAAAAAGTGTTCTCAAAGTAAAGATCCATTAGGTCCTTTTTCTATGAAATGTCTCTAGATGATATGCATTGTAAATATTATGCAAATCAGATCAAAAGTTTAATGAAATATAAACAAAAACCTCAATTATCAATGTTGTTCACTGCATATTTAAAGTATGTACAGCCCATTTGGCATTGTCCCTTGACACTAATGTTTTTTTTTTTGTTCTGTGTTGTATTTTATGTTTGAAAATAACATTTGCATGGCATTTTTGAGTATTAAATTGTAGCATGATGTTATAGAGCTGTATAACCTAGTTGTTAATATTTTTAAGAGTTTTGTGTCACTATTTTTAAGAAATTATTTAGGAAAAGTGTATACATTTATTAAATGTTCTTACCTGCTCTGATCAAGTTTTGTTCTGTTGGTGTCAGTTTCTTGTGGCTGTCCATTGCAAATCTGTCCCACACTATTTTTATTTGCTCTTGTTTCATCTCTTCCTCTTGCTCAGTTGTTTTGTTCCTATTTTTTCCCTCTTGTTTTTCCTTTTCTGTTCTGATCTTGGTTACAGGCTTTAAGTAAATATCATTATTGTAATACTGGTGATTATTCTGTTTGATGATTTCATCAATCTTCTCTAGAAGCTCTGTGATATGAGATAATTTAATCTCATTTTTAATGCTGATCACATGATAATTATTTCTGCAGTGACTGACCAACTCTTGAAATTTTGTATCATGTATAAAGAGCATCAATTCTATCCTTGACATTTTTTTCTCTTCCAAAAACCAGCACTATTGTGAACTTCAAAGCTTGAGCTCCAAAGTTCTCCTGAATTTGCTCCACAATGTTCCTCTACCCCTTTCTGAAGTTTTCTACACAGTAAAATCCTGAGTGTTAAATTAACACCGCTCAGAGCTTATATGGTCCCACTCTAAAAGAGTGTTAAAGTAACACTGAAGCAGTGTTAAAGTTAATGAGATAATTATGTGATTAATTAAGTGCTGATTGAGCATTAATGATGAACACCTGCTGTTAACAAGCAGAATCACTGAAAGAAAGAGAAAAACAAGAATTACTTTAGTCACAGCCTTAGATGAAATCAACTGAAATAAAAGAAAACATGAAATCTCTCAAGATCTCAGCAGAAGAAGAAGGGCAGTCGTGGCCTAATGGTTAGAGAGTTGGGCTTGTAACCTGAAGGTCACTGGTTCGATTCTCACGCCGGCAGGAATTGAAGGTGGGGATTGTGAATGAACAGTACTCTCACCACTTTCGATACCATGACTGAGGTGCCCTTGAGCAAGATGCCGAACCCCTAATTGCTCCACGGGCGCGTGTGTGTGTGTGTATTTGTTCACTATTTACTGCTCTGTGTGTGCACTTTGATGGGTTAAACGCAGAGCACCAATTTCAAGTATGGGTCACCATACTTGACAATACGTCACGACTTTCACTTTCAAGATGATTAATCAGCTCCACACACAACATCACCAGCTTCATGCATTACTAACCAGTTTGACTTTATTTCTGGAGTATCTAAAACAGAAGCTCTTTATTGAGAATTGAGGTTTAGATGTTGATTTTTTTCTTTTCAACTTACCGTTTTGGTGAATAGTGTTTGCTTTAGTTGGGGATCTTGACACTTGACACTTGACTTAAGTGTACGTTTTTCTTAGACTGGCACAATTGTGTTTATAAAGCACATATGTTATAGCAAGCAGCTTATGATAAAATATTTTCATGTGTCTGAGTCTTGGATTGCATTTTGTCTAAATCTGTCATGCTTTTTTTATTTCTATATTATTGCAGTTCTATGATATGAGGTCACAATGTGATAACATTTTTATAAACCACTTTTATAAATATGGGTCATAAAGAGGTCTCAACCCTGGCACTCATAGACATGAAGAATTAGCACATGAACCTCAGCAATGGTGACAAAATATTCTGATAATTTTGATATGATTTTTGAATGTCACAAAACAAGGCAGTAAAAAGTCACAACAAAAAAATAAAATAAAATAAAAGCAAATAGTAAGAATAAAAGAAAATACTAAGACAATGCAGCTGCATAATTTATTCATGTCGCAATGCATGCTGGGAGCCATGGATGAGTTTTGATTGGTGTACCCAGAATGCACTGCAACATGAATCTGTCTGATGATCATCACCATTGTTGAGATTCATGTGCTGATTCTTGACGTCTGCGTGTCTAAACAGTATATTCTAAACTGGTGTGCAAAGTGTTTTTGAAGTTCTTATTATTTCATTAAAATGCAATTATGATCAGTAAACTAAATCTCATCCCTGATGATATCAGTGAATCAGGCTACTACAGCTACGTCATTATCAAGTAATGACCCATACAACCTGATCATGTTTTCGCTTGGTTTTTCTTACTATAACAAATGTGTTTCATAAACGCAGTTACAGCAACCAAAGAAAAACTAATGTCAAGGGTCAAGAACCCAACTAAAACAAACACTTATCTCCACAATGGTGACTTCAAATTTTATCAAATTTTTATTATTTTCAATAAACATTAAGAATTAAACCTCTGTTAATTCTTAATACATTTTTAGATGCATGACAAAAAAAAGTCAAACTGGTTAGTAATGTGTGAAGCAGGTGATGCTGTTTGTGGAGATGATTAATTATCTTCTGCTGAGATCTTAAGAGATTTAATGTCTTTTATTTCAGTTGATTTCATCTACTGGCTGAAGTCAGTTGTAGTTCTTGTGTTCTTCTTCAGTGATTCTGCTTGTTAACAGCAGGTGTTCATCACTAATGCTCAATCAGCACTTAATTAATCACATCATTATCTCATTAACTTTAACACTGCTTCAGTGTTACTTTAACACTCTTTTAGAGTGGGACCATATATGTTCCAAGCAGTGTTAATTTAACACTCAGGATTTTACTGTGTAGGTTGATGATGAGCAGGAACACTTGAGGACCAGGATGAGCGAGATACAGACTGTTCATCATCTGCTGCTTCATCTCTTCATCAGTCAGTTGATTGTTGAAGAATCCTGGAGTGTCGATGATAGAGATGTTTCTGTCTTCTACTGTTCCTGTCTGTATCTCACTCTTTCTGGTTCTGCTCTCTTTAAATGCCTCTCCACCCAGTATTGCATTTCCCAATGAACTTTTTCCAGCTCCAGAGACTCCCAGCAGCACGATCCTCAGATCATCACCTGTCAAACAGTTAAACAAACCTGTCAAACAAAGCTATTAGCTGGAGATATTGATGATTTATAAATGCTGATTCTAACATGTCTGATTTTCAACCCCAGTCATTTTATGCTATTTTGCCAGAGCAATTTGTTCACGCATGTGTTAAGATGTTAAGTTTGTCTTTGTACACAGTAAAATTTTCACTTTAAATTTACAGTAATTAACTGGAGGCAGCTTCACCAAAAATTTTCACCTATATTTTGAGGGGGGTTTTTTTCAAGTCAAGTCACCTTTATTTATATAGCGCTTTTAACAATACAGATTGTGTGAGAGCAGCTTTACAGTATTAAGTAGGAAAATAGTGTGTCAATAATGCAGAAGGACAATAGTAAACACTCAATTTTTAGTTAAAGGCAGTTCATCACTGAATTCAGTGATGTCATCATCCAGCTCAGTTCAGTGTAAATAGTATCTGTGCAATCAAGTTGACGATATCACTGGAAATGTGGAAAAGTGTCCTCAACTAAGCAAGCAGTGACAGCGGCAAGGAACCAAAACCTCATCGGTGACAGAATGGAGAAATAAACCTTGGGAGACACCAGGCTCAGCCAGGGGGCCAGTTCTCCTCTGGCCAGACGAACTAGCAGTTTGTGCTGAGGACTCATCTGTATTTTACTGTATTTAGAGTTACAGAGTATAAAAATTGTCCTGTAAATTAACAGTAAAATACTGGCAGCACATTTACCTGTAGTTTACTGTTAATTTTACAGTACTTTAACTACTTTACAGAATGTTACTGTAATTCACTAAATTACATTAACTGCCATGTATGTTTATAAACTAATGTTTATATTGTGTTAATAATGTGAGCACATTTGTGCTCTGAAATTTTTTATCTGAGTCCACTAAAAAAAAAAAAAAGATTACTTCTTAAAGGGATACTCCACCCCAAAATGAAAATTTTGTCATTAATTACTTACCCCCATGTCATTCCAAACCCATAAAAGCTTTGTTCGTCCTCGGAACACAATTTAAGATATTTTGGATGAAAACCAGGAGGCTTGTGACTGTCCCATTGACTGCCAACTAAATGACACTGTCAAGGCCCAGAAAAATATGAAAAGCATTGTAAGACTAGTCCATCTGCCATCAGTGGTTCAATCTGAATTTAATGAATTTAACTGAGATTTCCTCTGCTTCAGCATAGCGCTATTTTGGAGAATATCCGCTGGGACGCAAGCAGCATACGCTGTTCTGTGTCAGCCGCATGCCGGATACGCTGTTTTCGTTTAAATCAAAGTGTAAACAAATGTGGAAGATGTATCCGTGTGGTGTGGCTGATACAGAACAGCGTACGCTGCTTGCGTCCAGCAGATATTCTCCAAAATGGCGCTACGCTGAAGCAGAAGAGGCGAATTGTTCAATAAAATCATTGTTTTTGCTTTCTTTGCGCAGAAAAAGTGTTCTTGTCACTTCATTAAATTCAGATTGAACCACTGATGGCAGATGGACTATTCTGACGATGCTTTTCATACTCTTCTGGGCCTTGACAGTGGTAATTACTTGGCAGTCAATGGGACAGTCACAAGCCTCCCGGTTTTCATCCAAAATATCTTCAATTGTGTTCCGAAGACGAACGAAGATTTTACAGGTTTGGAACAACATGGGGTTAAGTGATTAATGACAAAAAGATTATTTTGGGGTGGAGTAACCCTTTAAAATAAAATTAACTGAATTAAGCAAAATCATTAAAACTGGAAACATAATTTTCCAAAACCACAAGAACTACAACTACCAACCACAGCCTTAGATAAAATCAGCTGGAATAAACGAAGACATTAAATCTCACAAGATCTCAGCAGAAGATGATGAAACAAACAGCATCACCATCTTCACTTATTACTGACCAGACTGACATTATTTCTGTCAGAAGTCTAAAAAAAACTCTTGAGAATTACAAAAGTTTAGATATCCATGTTTTATTGAAAATAATAGTTTTGTTTGAAGACAACTTTATGGGGGCTGCTGTAGTTGGTCTCTTGACTTTTAATGTTTTTTTTTTCTCGTTTTTTTTTTCTGGCTGCTGTAACCCTTTGTTTATAAGACACATTTGTTACTGAAGAAAAGACTAGAGAAAATTAGATCAAGTGATCTCGATGACCTTTTGGTGATAATGTGACCATCATCAACCACAGTCTGATCTTTGATTATAATCATAATGTTAATTATTATACATTACATTAATATACATTAATTATAATGTAGTGATGGGCAAATGAAGCCTTGTGAAGCATTTATGACTTTCCTCTGACTGTTTTGGGAAAAGATTCAAAGCTTTGAGAGTGTTGTAAACAGCGCTATCTGGTGGTTAGTGCAAATAAAGCACCCAAAAGCCTGTGAAAGAAGTTCCCACCACACATTCCATAGATCCATTCATGTTACATGCACAAATAAAATCTTAACAGTATTTGTGTATGTTGAATTTCTGTCTCTGATCAATTAATTTACACATTAACTGTGGCATTAAAAGCCAGCACGAATAGTAGGCTAATAGAAGAATAATGTACACATATGAATTGCATATGAGAAATATTTAATTTACCTGAAATAATTTGTATTCTTCATATTTGTATGACTGGGTATTTAAAAACGTAATTGAACAAGATTCTCACATGATGAATGAGTTGATGAAGTAATAATTTCTTTATGTACAAACTGATTAAATCTTAAGCTTTTGGGTTTATTCATCAAACAAAAGACAACTTTAAGCAAATAGTGTATAAATAGTATCTACATGAATTCTATTTATATTTTTATACAATAAAAATAAAATGTATTTCAATTAAAAAGCATGGACAAAAAAACTATGCATTGTTTTCCCTCATAGCGTAAAAAAGCACCTGATGGAGTTTGAACTTCACATCAAACTGGCACAGACGTGCCTGTTCAGCTAGAGTCACCCTGAAGTCGTGCATCTTTGGAAGCGGAGCTGCACGGAAAGTACCAAAAATGCTGTGCACACTACCACACAAGATGGGGTCGCACGCACTCAAAGCAAACTTCCACAAACACTGTGATGATGTCATATTTGCCGTGCACACCCAAGCAAACTTGCAGACGCGTCGAGTATAAATCAGCCTTGAGGCTTCGTTTGTCATTGGTCATGTGATTTCTACATTAACAACACAAGCCTCGTATGAAAGCTTCATCTTGCACACCACTTTATTCTCGAAACACGCTCCAGGACCTGTTCCATAAAATGAGTTTACCAACTAAGGCAGGTTTATTTCAGTTAGTCCGACTTATTTTGAACTAAATCAACTGAAAATAAATCAAATGCCCGCAGCCGTTGTTTCTATCAGTCTAGTTTAATGATGCTGTTCTATCCCAGCAGGCACCGGACGTGAAAAAATATAACGTCAGATTGACGTTGGACCCCAACGTCGGAGAGACGTTGTATTTTGGTTGAAAATGAAAATCGGGTTGACGACAGAACCAAAAGTCAGATTGACGTCAAAAACCGACGTCAGAATGACGTCCGAACCCAACGTCAGACTGACGTCAGAACCCAACGTCAGATTGACGTCAGAACCCAACGTCAGACTGACGTCAGAACCCAACGTTGCATTTTGATTGAAAATGAAAATCGAGTTGACGTCAGAACCCAACGTCAGATTAACCTCAGAACCCAACGTTGGACAGACGTTGCATTTTGGTTGAAAATGAAAATCGGGTTGACGTCCGAACCCAACGTCAGATTGACATCAGAACCCAACGTAAGATAGACGTCAATCTCCAACGTTGGACAGACGTTGCATTTTGGTTGAAAATGAAAATCGGGTTGACGTCAGAACCCAACGTCAGATTGACGTCAATCTCCAACGTTGGACAGACGTTGCATTTTGGTTGAAAATGAAAATCGGGTTGACGTCAGAACCCAACGTCAGATTGACGTCAATCTCCAACGTCGGA
>JAFVLL020008263.1:0-10457 GCA_021397915.2 Tor tambroides
GCAAACAAAAATCTCACTGGATTATTACAATTAATGGCAAAAATAATGTTTGGAAATGTAAACTGATATTTCCTGCTGACACACTACAGAAAAAGTTAGAAATAACTTATTTCAAACCATTTTTTGTTGGTGAAAATACTTGTGGCCTAAGACTTTTGCACAGTACTGTTATGTGTGTGTGTGTGTGTGTGTGAGAGAGAGAGAGAGAGAGCAGGTCATTTTGTTTGAGCATTTTATGAAGTTACAGTTTTACTGGTATTGTTAGCTGAAAATGTGGATACTAGTACCCAATTTCACGAATAACTGCCCCTAGTGGTTGGGAGCACTGCTGTTGGTTAGGTGACTTTTTTTTTTTTTTTAACTCTACCAAAGATCATCAGCCTAGGGGAGAAAATATGCAGCATATTCAGCTTTTGTCTGTTTGTTGTATAAGAATGACAATAAAACTGTCTTGGAAACCTATCTGTAAAATTTATTTTTAATACTTTGCAAATGTCTTGAATGATCTACCCATGTCCTTTACCAAATTTTGATAATACATCAATTTATTAGAAATATGTTACAAATATATACTACATGATAATTTACTCACCCTCATGCCATCCAAGATGTCTTTCTTTCTTCAGTCAAAAAGAAATTACGGTTTGAGGAAAACATTCCAGGATTTTTTCCATATAGTGGACTTCAATGGGAGTCAACGGGCTGAAGGTTCAAACTGCAGTTTCAGTGCAGCTTCAGAGGGCTCATGATCCTACCCAAGTAATAAGGGTTTATATGATCTAGCGAAACGATCAGTCATTTTCTAAAAAAAAAACAAAAAAAAACATATATACTTTTTAACCACAAATGCTTGCCTTGCACTTGCTCGTCTTCACACATTATGATCATGTTGGAAAAGTCATGCATGGTCAGTTCTTCGTCTGTGTATTCCAGTTCAAAAAGTTAGAGTAGGGTGAAAAACTCCATCTCATTTTCTCCTCCAACTTCAAAATCGCCCAACATCACTGTTTTATTTTTTTGTAAAGGGCATTTGACTTTTTTTGCACGTTCGCTTTGTAAGCACTGGGTCGGTACTTCCGCTTACATCACACGTGACATTTCCATCGAGACTACATAATGCATGAAGTCGAGTTAGTGCAAGATGAGCATTTGTGGTTAAAAAGTATATAAATTATTATTATTATTACTACTATTTAGAAAATTACCAATCGTTTCACTAGATAAGACCCTTATTCTTTGGCTGGGACTGTGTAGGCTTTTGAAGCTGCACTGAAACTGCGATTTGAACCGTCCAAGTTTTGGCTCCCATTGAAGTGCACTATATGGAGAAAAATCCTGGAATGTTTTCCTAAAAAACCTTTTCTTTTCGACGGAAGAAAGAAAGACATGAACATCTTGGATGACATAGGGTGAGTAAATTCAGGTAATGTTTATTCTGGAAGTGAATTAATCCTTAAAATGTATTTTTTATTTTCTTAAAAAATGTAATTGTACTTGTTTCAACAGTATCAGGCAAGATGCTTGAGATGGAATACAACAAATTTGATGTATGTATCATTCATGCATTTGCATGATGAAAATCTTAATTTAAGAATGAGGTTTATAGCAAGTATTAACAGTGAAAGTAGGATTAATTAGGACTAGAATAAATTAGGATTAAGTTATTAAATTATACTCAATTATTTGTATTGATAATGGGGTGTTAGTGTTATTAAGCTTTTCAGTTGACACATTACTAATTTAGCAGTTTCTTTAAAGAATGGCAGATAAAAACATTTCCCCCAACATTCTCACATAGGAATTCTAAAAATTGACTGAAAATCATTATGGTCCTTATTTGCCACATTTCAGATCGTCGTCCTGCCCTCTGTTTGACAGCTGTACCAATTAGGCCATTATATTTGAATGCCTGGGGTGAAAGAGTCCCAGGTAGCCATCAGCACCAGACCAGCCGTTTGGAAACATAAATGGAACAGTTGGAAATATGCTGCTCCGTGTGTATTCACATGCTCGTCTACTGAATGAGCAATAGTGTTTCCAGTCTCTTTAGACCTGCTTGGCTTTGCATTGTTTTAAAAAAAAAAAAAGTCAAGAAAGAGATCAGATCGTGGTTGATATTCTTTCCAGTTAATTTGTAGAGCTAGAAATGGAAGGTATAAATTTTCTGCTATGCATTATGTTTTGTAAAATTCGCAATATGAACACTTTTTGCTTTTTTTATTATAGATTTAAAAGTGGCACAAGAGTTCTTAGAATAGCAGTTAATCTGTAGTTAACAATAAGAATTAATTACTTTTTCCCCAAGTATTTATTCCTCAAATGTATTAAAAGAATTGTTAAATGAACCAGAATCTACACATTTCTTATTATTGCCATGCCTAGTCATGACACAACTCTTCTGCACTTTCTATTGCACCTTCAATAGAATATTCAATGTGGAATGTGAATATTCAAATTTGAATTTGGAATGTGATTATTAATTTTGTATGTGACATTCGCCCAATGGGCAAACCTAACCAAATTATTTAATTATTATTCATAATGCAAAAATAATATTCACCCAGCTACTATATTCTAAGAATGATGTGCTAACATTCCCATTAAGTTAACAAAAACTTATTTCTGTATGTACTTTTCAGGAAAAAACTTTCCAGCATTGTTCATTAACAATATATAAGTAATTATTTTCTTTTTTTCTTTTCTTTTTATTTATAAGCCACAGCTTAATCAAAACTGTTGGTGGGCCACCATTTCTTTTGCTTTAAATATGAAGATTAAGTAAGATTTTTACTGTTTATGTGAAGCATAAGAATTTATTTATTTATTTATTTTTTAACTTGCTTAGCAAGGTAATGCAGTGCTCCTGCTGGTGCTTGATATTCATTATCTCTGCCTCATGTGTGGGCTTCACTTTGATTCAAAATATACAGTCTGAAGAGGGGTTATTTATATGCAGGGGGTCCAGGGAGGAGATGAGGGATTTGATATTGTGTTTCAGGTGTTTGAGAGCCTATTGGTTCTCTGAATGCATCTACTACCATAAACAGAGAGATGGGATTTCCTTGGTCATAGGGGAATACAATATATACTTATGATGCCCGCTGCCCACAGAGACCATATTATTCCTCCATTCTTCTGTCTGTGTCTGCCTCAGCTCATAGGTAAGATGCAGTTTTCTCAGTTTTTCCTTTGCTTAACCTATTGTTCATGTCTTTATTCAGTTGGAATTGCTAGATGCATTTTAGCCAGCAGCATTATAGTTTGAAAAAAATTGTTGGTGTTGACAGACGATTGTTCTTTGTGGAATTTCAGATTTTAACTGGATTTTGCTATGTGATGCATTTTCAAGGTGTTTTGTTGTTTAATTGTTCATTTTTTTTCTTTGTTAGCATCATTTGAGGCAAGTTGGTTTGTGTGTGGCAGCTTTTACAAACAGTTTGTTGACTTACATGATTTTTTTTTGGAAATCATTTATCATGTTTAATTATATTTTATTTGGGAATACAGAAAACTTCTATTGAAAAATTACTCTGCTATTTTTAAATGCACACTTGGTAGCTGAAATGTCATGTGTTGATTAGAGTTTTGGAAAGGGTATCCGATTCGGCTTTTAGGATTGGAAGGTGATATGCCAGTGTTTATCTTGCTGTCAAGATTTAATCTTTAAATAAATATTAGGCCTCAGCTTGGCAGGTCTAAAATGACGCACAGGGATCTCTTTGGCGATTTAGACAATGATGCTATGGCTTAAATCTGTGGTGTTGGCATAGTTCAAATGTAAAGGCCTTTACTACATATTTACTCACATTATCACAATGATACTCATTGTTAAATCTTAGACCTGGCATTGCAATTTGCATTCTGAAAGTAATCCTGAGATACAAAGTAGATTAGAGAGTTGGCAATTGTTTAGTTTTGAGCTATTTTGAGTTACTGTTTTGATCCCAGTAATGCATGTTGTAAAATTTAATTAAAATGATTAAGAAATATGTAATTAATATGAAAAATCAAATTTTAATCTTATCACATTTATTGAATATAATATAATATAATATGGAAATAAATTAGTAAAATGAATCTTGCCTTGTTAATTGTGATAATTTGGTCATAGAGTCAAGTTAGGGTCAGCCTTTAAATAACTGTAAATCAAACCCACAAGAAAAGGGTTTGCATAAAAAAAGTTGACGTCATGATCTGAGTCATTATGTTAGATCAGTTTCAGATGATTGGGAGGGAAGGAATAGAGGTGGGGTCATGATTTTGATTATCACCCAGAAACAGGCTTAGCACAGTGCATCTCTTGAGATTTTCTGTGCAAAAATAGCATATGATTCACTTTAGACCAGAAGATTCCATTATGGCCTTATTTGAACATAGTGATGATTAGTGGTTATTTTACTATACATTTTACATTTTAATAATATATATTTATTCATTTTATATATACATACATATATATATATATATATATATATATATATATATATATATATATTCTTTCATGTCTTTTAAATTAAACCATAAAGCTTTAACAGTAAGCATTATGTATGCATTATTGTAATAATAATTACTGTTATTGCATACTGTATTATTGCCAGTGCCTTGTGTTAATTGTAAACTGGGTATTTATTTCACAGGGGCAAAAACAAAAAGCAGCCAAGATGTCAGAGTAAGTAAATATTTTGATTTCCCTTCTTTAGATTATCATCATCTTACTCAACTAACAGAAATTGTATTTTTTTTTTTATATTTGTGTATATTGGGTATAAAAATTAAAATAAAAAGTGCAGTGTTTTGTGGTGATTAGTTGCTGCTTTAACACAATATATTTTAATGATTTCAAAACATCTCAGGAAAAAGATGTCGTCGAGTCGCAAGCATCATCTGAAGGTACTATATGATTCAAAATGAATCCTATTTTTCAATATCCATTAAGGAGTAACAATGACACCCAGCCTCTCTGTGTCGCAGAGCTTGATGCTTTCCATCGCTAAAGGTATACTGGAACAGGAAGTAAAGGACAGAGAGGTGGAGAGGCAGAGATACATGGCAGAGACCTGCCAGCCTCTGTCTCTACCTTCAGGCATACAGGCATTACAGGTACCAGACAATAAATTCACCTTCTAAAAAAGTAAATATGTGCACGACACCCTAGAAAACATTGTAAATGGATAACTAAAATAAAAGAAATATATTGTTTACAGGAAGTCTGCAGGGAGCTTCACCACAAAATTGATGTCATTGATGAGGAGAGATACAATCTGGAAATGAAAGTCAACAAGAGTGAGAAGGAGGTAAGATGTCATCTATATTTTAATCCAATCCAATTTGTATTTTGTCTTGTAGTTTCTATACTAATGGCGCCTCATTCACTTACTCTAGATTGAGGACCTGAATATCAAAGTTATTGACCTGAAGGGCAAGTTCAAGAAACCAACTCTGAGGAAGGTACGCATGTCGGCCGACGCTATGCTTCAAGCTCTGCTGGGGTCCAAACACAAGGTGTCTCTGGATCTGAGAGCCAACCTCAAACAAGTCAAGAAGGAGGTCAAAGAGGAGGTGAGCGATAAACTGCATTGTTCTCATGAGGTTCCCTTGAGGTTCCTGTATTTCTTTGTCCAAATGAACCCTAAAAATTCTGAAAGACGCTGATCTTTTAATCTTTTGGCTGACTGACCTTTCATGTACTCTTCAAAGGATAAGGAACTGCGTGATGTTGGTGATTGGCGTAAGAATGTTGAAGACAAGGCTGGAATGGATGGCAGGAAGAAGATGTTTGAAGCCGAGGCTTAAATTTTTAGTTTTTTGAAGTTCAATATGCTGCTGAAATATAATTGGCCTAAAATTGTGCGATAAACTGTTTGTGTATTTAAAACACAATCATTTACATTTGATAATGACAAAGCTATCAAAAGTAAATATGATCACTTCATTTTCTGTTCAACACTGGTACTGAAATGTGTATTCTCAGCCCATGCCTCAAAGTATTACACTATCATTAAAATGGTCAAGTGATAATGAAGTCCTGTGTTCATTTTGCCACATAAACCACTTTGTAATAAGCTTTTTATTGTACATTATTTCCTCACCGATCTGTGGAACAAGTAAGTATTTACTGTCAGTTGTATTATCCATTTGTTTTATGACTGAATAAAAGCTGATAACATATTTTATTATGATTAAATACAACAGGAAACAGTGATGCCTTCCTGGCACCTGACAGAACCTGACCGGAACCTGGAGAATGTTGAATACACAATCCTGAAGGTACAATCTACACAATCTACCATGGATAGATAGATAGATAAGTAGATAGATAGATAGATAGATAGATAGAGGGGAAAAGGCCTTTGTGAGAAAGTCATCCTAAGAATAAAAGAATGGCTATCTTGAAGGACAGGTTATTTATACCGATGGCGCAGCAAAGGAAGGATAGTGCCATATTTCATGACCTTGTCAGCTCATTGGTGTGGTGGATAATCCACTTCCATAAAGAGAAACCATGGATTTACAGAGAGATCAGAGAATGCAATATATACCTTCTTAACACGTCTCTTGCCTGTGTCTTGATTTGACAACCATCTGTCCCTAGAAGACGTTCCTCTGTTTTTCTAGAAAGGTGAGTACAGTTCCCTTGTTTCATTGTCTTAGTCTTGCAAATACTATTTTTTTTTTTTTTGGAGATTTTTGTTGGAAGTTGTAAACTGTAATTCGTAGGATTGATGATGGAGGTGATGGAGAAGGTTGTAATGGGGGTTGGTTCTTTGCTATGGTAAGCTGGCATCGGCTAGGAACATAAATTTGATGTATAGATTGTTTGTTATAGTCTTGTTTGAATAGTTTTATGGGCACTTAGACAACTTGATTTGTTAATGATTTTTGAAAATATCTTCAGAGTCCTCACAATATTGTATGATCATTGCTGGTGATTCTGACTCATGAAAAGTTTGTTTTTGGACTCATCTTAAGTCTTTTATTCTGGAAACACCATGCTAAAAAGCAAAGGGTGAAGTCAAGTTTGATATACTGACTGCTGAAGTGACCACTGGAAAGTGAACACCAACGCAAGTATACATTTGAAACTGATCCTTAAGTCTTACTCCACCTGTCAGCACCTTGTTACGGTCTTCCTTATCAACAACTGATTTACAATACTGTCTCTTATAAAACTGATTCGCAGTACTTTTTAACACTTTTACTTTTAACGAAAGACAATGCTGTAAATTCACAAAGACCCTCTGGTGTAATGATCTAAGATGACTTAACCTTCGGGAACATCTGGAATATGCATATATTTCCTCAGAGACCTGATTAGTCTTGACTTTAAAGAGTTTTTAAGTTGCTCTTTTACCAAACCTTAACACAAGAAGACCATTGTACTACTTGATCTATTCTGCCATGTGTTTTCTACTAAACATGTCCTCAATCTTCCATGGCTACTTAGAATAGTCCTTCTTCAAATAGCCTTATGTGACCTGACTGTTGTCTTCACAGCTTTCTAAGTATGTCATTGAGGCATTAAGAGTCCATTTAAGTGTACTAAATTAGTCAATCAGTTTGTCATCAGTTAGCCAGTTAGTCCAGTCTGTCTCTCAGAGTGGGAGTATATTAAGAAAGACATTTGAGACGGTTGTTTAGCAGGGAATAAAGGAGAGAGGTGTTGTCATATCTTTGACATCTCAGAGATGCACTTGAGGATGGGGCTGTGTCTGCAGCTGATGTACTGGCCTTGAGATCATATTGCATCGACCTCCTGGAGAAAATCCTCTCATATGAGTCAAAGTGGTTTGAGAACCATGTGGTTGTCTTGAGTATACACAACTCTGGACATTAATACCCCCTTTCCACCAGCAGGAACCAGGTACTAGTTCAGAGCCAGTGCTATTGCCGGTTCTTAGTTGGTTCAACTGGCGAGCCCTTTAAGAACCGGTTGCTTTTCCACAGGCCAGGTCTTACGTCACTGAATACATTTCATGTTTCGGTTCACTAGCACGGCCGTGGCAGCACCAAACACAACAGACTTGTTCGAGGTGCATCGGCGCCATACAGACCAATCACGGTAACCCCACCCCCAGCCCCTGACGCAAGCGGTTCTTCCTTCTAGCCCAGCAATGTTTTGGTGCTACTTACGAACCACTTTTCCTGGCTCGGAGCTGGTGCTTTGGGTGTCGAAAGACAAAGAACCAGTTTGAAACTTAGCTCTGGCTCCGAACCAGCACTGGAACTGCCTTGGTGGAAAAGGGGTATAAGAGTGATGCGAAAAGGTCACACGATCAGAATGTCTATGGATTTGGTGCCATTGGATTGTGTCCACATGCAATGGCTACACTCTCAGAAAAAAAAAGTACAACTAGGGTGGTAGCCTTTCAAAAGGGTCACATCAGAGGAAAGTTTTCATAGTTCCTATAACTATTAGTGGACATACTTGCTTTTTGCATGTTCACATCACAGGAACTAGGAATGATTTTATCTGTATTAACACCTTTTTTGGGGGGACTAAATTAGCTGCCGAAGTCCAGGCAATTTTCCTTGCTCCATCCCAAACACTGTCCATCCATTCACTCCCCCCACCTAAAATCCCTGCCGGGGCCGATATTTGAACCTGCAACCTTTGGGTTACAAGTCCGACTCTAACCATAAGTCCATGACTGCTCCCTTGTTTAACACCGCGCTTGAATGAAATCACTGTCGGCCAGTTTACATCACTTCAGAGGTCCTACTGGTGGTGCGAATGCAACCAAGAAAAATTAAATGGGCTGTGGGAAATTTTGTTCTTGGTGGACCTCCCTGGTGGCTAGTCCCTATAACTGAGTTCCTATAACTCTCCGGTGTGAAAGTCCCTGTTATGTATGTACCATTTAGTTACTAACATGCACCTTTTAAGTATTAATGTGTACTGTTAATGTAAAATAAAGTACAAAGGTGTAGGCTACCGTTTGAAAGGGTACCCCCCCACCAGTAACAGCTTTTGTACCTGAGGTTGTAGAACTGGATTCTTAAGTGGAAGTAGTTGTCCAGTGACAAGTAGTCAGAATTGTATTGTCTGGTCTATGATTAGTTGACTGAAAACATACTCTATAAAAATACACACTGAAGTATGCAATTTGTGGACTTAACTGATGGTAACAAACCTCAGTGCTCAAGTGTGGGGGGCGGTGTACTGTTATTATTCAGGAGTAATTTAACTTTCTCAGCAAGATTCTCTCCAAAATGCTGCTTCACCATGACAACAGTATAACTGCCAGTAGAAGACAGTTTGTGCTAATGCACACTATAGTGTACGGTGGCCGAGAGAGCTCAATGTGCTGCAAATAGAAAATAACACCTGCAAATTAAAAAAAACAACTTCATCAATTTGACAACACACACGCTACAAATGCTCACAACACAACCAAATAAAGAAATGCACTGCAAATAGAAAAAAACACCTGCAAATTAAGAAAACAACTTCATCAATTTGACAACACACACGCTACAAATACTCACAACACAACGAAACAAAGAAACGCGCTGCAAATAAAATTCTTTATTTGGTTGTATTGTGAGCATTTGCAGAGCGTTTCTTCATTTGTTTGCATTGTGAACATTTGCAGCACTTGCTGTCAAACTGATGAAGATGTTTTCTTGATTTGCTGGTGCTTTTTCTATTTGCATGTGTTTTCTGAAGTTGCAGTGCGTTGAGCTAGCTCTCTTGGCCACTGTGACCCCTGATGTACACTGCACGCGTCTGCGGTGCGTTACGGCTCCGAAGAGGTTTTGTTCCGTCCTCCATGCGGTGCCAACTTACACCAGAAGCGTTTCAGAAGCGAAGCGACAGGATTCGCGAGACCACGTGATTTGCCTGTCCGAGGTAGTTTTTCTTGATTTTTTTTTTTTGTGTTCTGGTTGGCTAAATGTTTTTGTTTTGTCCGGTTGAATTCTGTTTATTCCACTCTTACAACTCCTGCAATTAAACCACTGATCTATAATAGAGAACCATGCCTTGTTCTTTTTGGAATTGTCCTTGTAAAAAGGATTTCATATAATAATGTGTGTTTTTCAACTTTGAGGATGAACCTCTCGTCATCTATTTCATGGCCTCCTAGCAAGAATATAGTGATGTGAAATACGATTTGGAGTCTGCACAGGGTGTTTATTTTGAAATTGACATGATTTTTTGACTTTTATTTTGTATTTGCTGTGCGGTTTAGATGCGGCGTGCGTCAAAAATAGACTAGGCGCCTATATTTAGGCGCCTAGTCGGAGCCGTAACGCATCGCAGACACGTGCAATGTACATCAGGGGTCACAGTGGCCAAGAGAGCTAGCTCATACCGGTACCAAAGAAATCACCTGTGTCCTGTCTAAATGACTACCGTCCCAGAGCACTGACTCCAATCATGATGAAGTGCTTTGAGAGGTTAGTCATGCAAAAAATCAAAACCAGCCTCCCCAACACACTCGATCCGCTCCAGTTTG
>JAFVLL020008264.1:0-28314 GCA_021397915.2 Tor tambroides
GGCAGTGTGTATGTATAAATTTTATCTAAATATCTATATATCTAAATAAAAATAGACTATATTCAGTATATGATCCAAAGTAACTAGTAACTAACTACTTGAGTAGTTTTTTTATCCGATACTTTTTTACTCTTACTCAAGTAACTATTCAGACTATTACTTTTACTTTTACTTGAGTAAATATTTCTACAAGTACTTTTACTTTTACTTGAGTACAGTTTTTGGGTACTCTACCCACCTCTGATCACCACCCCATAAATGGCAGCCAGAAACAGATATCAGCAGATGTTACAAAGTGGTATGAAGAAATCAAACCTCAGAAGTCTTAAATTTTTAATGTTTACATGTCTTTTTCCGTCTTTGGCGTTTTTCTGCTATCTTTTGCGTGTAATGAAAGGCCTACATCTCACAATCCCCTCTCGCCTTTTTTCAGGTCCTAAAGTCTTTTCAACAGAGGCACATGAGAGTGATTGTCTGCAGTGTGGTAACTGGCCCTAAACTAGTGCTCATTTGTAAGATGGCTGGCTCAGCATTGCTGATCACACTCTCGCTAATGAGCAGAGCCATGCGGAAACTGTGGACTTTCTTCATATTTTCCGTGCTGATTTGGGGGGGGAATCTGTGGGATGTATTTAAACACGGTAAAATCTGTTAAACAGCTGAGAGAATTTTTTTGCTAGCTGCAAGCATAATCAAATTAGCCAAACTCTTTCATAAACAAACAGGGACGAGTAGAACTTTGTGAACGCCGGTTTTCCACGTCTACAGATAGTTTTGTGGACTTCTGCACGCTCACATTCCTGTGGGCCTGCTAATGAGGTACCAATCAAAGGAGAAATCCTTCAAATGGAATCCAACCTCTGTATAAAGTAAAATCAGACCATAACATGAAATTAAAATTATTTTAATTTCAGTGCAGAGATTCTTAAATTGAGCTCACTGGTCATCTAGTGATGCTGGTCTTTTATTTAATGAGGTCCTGAGGATTTACATCTAATCCAAACCACAGGTGTCATTTCACTTGATGATTTGGGATGCCATCACCATAATCATACTAATTATGTTGACTACGTGTTGGAAATGTACGTTTCAATTTACCCTGACCTGACTCTCTATAACTACAAAAATACACTACTGTTCAAATGTTTGAGGTCAGTAAGGTACGTATCATTTTTTTTTTTTTTTAAGAAATTAATACTTTTTTTCAGCAATGATACATTGTTAATCAAAAGTGCAAGGACATTTATAATTTTACGAAATATTTTATTTCAAATAAAAGCTGTTCTTTGAACTTTCTAGTCATCAAGAATCCTAAAAAAAATGTATCACAGTTTCCACAAAAATATTAAGCAGCACAGCTGTTTTCATAATAACAGTAAGAATAATAATAACTGATTTGATAATAGTAAGAAATATTTCTTGAGCACCAAAGCAGTATATTAGAATGATTTCTGAAGGATCATGTGACACTGAAAAAGTTGTATCATCATAGAAATAAATGACATTTTAAAATCTATTAAAATAGAAAAGGGTTATTACAGTTATGTAATAATATTTGAAAATATTATTGTGTTACTGTATTTTGATCAAATAAATGCACACTTGGTGAAACATGTAAAAAAAAAAAATCTTACAGATACCAAATTGTTGATTTTTGTAAAATTGAATATTTAATTTAAAAACATATATATATATATATATATATATATATGTGACCCTGGATCACAAAACTGAAGTTCTTAACAATGCATATTACCAATCAAAAATTAAGTTTTGATATATTTACGGTAGGAAATTTACAAAATATCTTCATGGAACATGATCTTTACTTAATATCCTAATCATTTTTGGCATAAAATAAAAATCGATAATTTTGACCCATACAGTGTATTTTTGGCTATTGCTATACCCGTGCAACATTATTACATATTTTTGTGTTTTTATACATATTTTCAATCTGAATGTATTCATATTGGATTTTTTTCCCCAATTTGAAAAACTTGTTTCCTCAAGCTGTGCTGTTTATAACATATATTAAGCATATGTTTGAAAAAAATAATAAATATATATTTTCCTTTATGGGTTATAATAACGAAAAATAATGAAGAAACCAACAAAATATAGCCACTAAAGACTAAATCACTCAGCTTGGAGAGCAAGTAGCTCTTAGACAAAATCCACCTTCACTGAAGCAATCTGTGCTTAATACAGTTCAGGGAACAGACAATAAATGAATTAGCTAAAGCTACTGTTCCTCTTAAGAGATTTCATCTAACATTTTATTAATGCTCATCTTTGTATAACGTTAATGTGTTTTAGATATGAGACGTGTGCTACAAATTGCATGGGCAAGTGTGGTTAGTTTGTATAAAAGCATTACTGCTGAAGGTCTAGTCAGAGGCAGCTGCTGAAGTGCTGTGGCAAAAGAATTGCAGGGTCGAGTGCACTCTCCAACCAAAGGTTGCACCAAAGTTAATTACCGTAGACTGAAGTTATTTTGTGTTCCCCGTGGGATTTCCTCGGTGCAAAAATAAAGCAGTAACTTGTGAATTCATGCCATTTCCTGAAGCCTTCCACCTCATTTTAAAAGGAACAACCTCCAGTGAATGTTACCATAGGTTTTCAGCAGCCCCTGCTCCTGCTTATTGTTGCCCTATACCTGAACAGTATTTTGGAGTAATCCTTTCATTATGTTCTCTTCTGTCAAGACAAAGGCTCTGTGGGTCATCACCCCTTGGCTCTTTTAAACCTCAGACCTGGTCCTTACCATTTGGAAAAAGCAGATTCCGGGGCACTTCAAAAAAAAAAAAGAGGATTACGTCCATTGGCTTTGTAAACCACCAACACCTGAAAAGGCCTTTTAATGGGCCACACTCTGGCTAAAGATTTTCTCATTTTTGCCTTGTTAATTTGAAGATGGATTTAAACATACCTCTTGGATTAATCGACTGAACAGTCTCTAAAGCTTTAAAAATGCCAAGTGCTTAAGGGTAGTCTTCAGACAGCCGGAACCGCACAAGTGTGAAAAGTGATTTTCCTGAGGACGGAGCCGGAAATATCATGATACATTTAGAGAATGCATCAACTTTATGAAATGTTTAGCAACTGTGAAGCAGCGCTTGTGTTGATGTCACAGCACAATTTGGCTTTTAATAGGACCAGAGGCTTAAGCGCGGCATTACATCTTTCCTTCCTCTTGAAATTGTCACTCCGTAATCCCTTGGCAAAGAGCAATGCAGCTAGATTAGTGGGCCAACCCCAGATTTCTGAGTGATCGTCGAAGGACCCACAAAGAGATCGCTGGACCATCTAGCTCATAGTATACACGTCGCTCTGTGTTTTTCCATCTGAAATCTACAGAATCCATGCCGCCGCTATATATACGTGATCTGATGAAGACGGGGGCTGTGAAATATGTTGATGATTTCAATACAAAACACTTCAGGATTTAATAACAGTGAACAGGCTCTGTCCATCTGGGCCAGCGAGGGGGGGCTGATTAATCCGTGGCTCTGTGCAGTATGAGGGATATTAAGAATGGACAGTTGAAAAAGGACCTGTCTAAATACAATGAAAGCTGAGAGAACTGTTTTTATTTCACATGAAACAGCTTACGGCTCAAAATATGATTGATTTGATTGCCTTCCGCCCTTCAAATGGTAATTTCCTCAACCCACATGAGATGCCTTTTCAGAATATAAACAAGATTAGATTAGCTCAACACCTCAGCAGAAAATCTCATTCAAAATACTAACATAATCACTCATTAATTCGCTTTTCAACAGCTTTTATCACCTGTCAGCATCTTTATCAGTGTAAGAAAACCAAGGGGTAATTGATGCTAATGTTACATACAAATCAAACATATTATTAAATGAACAGTGAGAATCATTTTGACTGTCATCATCACTGACTTGGCTGTTAATCGTCATTAGAACTGATTATATATATTTATATTGCATTGTTATGTATGTGAACTGAAAAATTTGCAATGAAAATTGGTTTTGTGAACTTTGGTTTACTATTACTCTTTTAGGTAACACTTTGAAATAAGGTTTAATATTAGTTAATGCTTTATGTATAATGAGCTATCATGGTCAACATTCATTTAAAATACACATATTTGTAAAAAAAAAAAAAAAAAGATTTTTTATTTCATAATAATTATACATTTTAAATAATTTTTACATATCATTAACAGTAATATATTTATTTTGTTAATTAATGTTTGTTTGTAATACATTCAAGTTACTTCATACATCTAGAAAAGTTAAAAATATATTATTATGTAGAAATGAACGAATCTAAAATGCTGTAAAATGTTATTGTTAGTGTATTATACACTGAAAAAAAAATGATGTAGAAACAATTTCACTTAAAAATTGCTAGTAAATTTTAGAATTACTTACCAAGAAACTACATATAAGACATCGAATTAAACACAAAATTTTGAAGAAGAAAGCAAATCCTAGTAAAACGTACTCCAAAAATATTCCAATTATTTACAACGAAAAATTATTTTTACAGTTTGTCCAATGCATTCATTACTGTTAACACATTGTACATAATTGCAAAGTTACTGTCTTTTTTTTTTTTGTAGTTTTATTTCAAAACACACACACGTACTTGTATGCCCTTTTAGAATTCTTTAGGCCAGTGTTTGTCTCTTTCGCTCTTGTTTCCCATGACAGTAGGCCTATAAATGCAACATGACAAAGTCTATTGAGAAGCACGTCTAATAAATTTTTCCCCCTGCTGTAGTGATGTTGCCCTAGGTCCTTGGGATCTGCTCTCTTGCTGAGGGTGGAAATCACATTCCAGTTGCGGAGACGGGTCAACCCCTGCAATTTTCCATGCTCAGCAAGAGCACTCGGGACTACTCTCTTAGGCCTCAGCGACTCACATTTGAATCCTCAGGGAATAGACACTTTACAGCTCATCTCTTAACACACCAGCCTTACAAGACATGCAAATAAGATGCCCTTGAAGTTTCCACATTCATTAAAAGAATTCAGACATTTGCATTCGGAAACATGGAGATACGAAGACTCGGATGTGACAAGAAGTCATCAGCATAATTATGTATGTTATACAAACCGCTGTTTGCTCCGTGCACATATTTTTTTCTTTGAAATACTGAAGGCATTGCATGACATATCCGGGCTGCTTATTATTTTACATTGCGCCCATTGCTCCTTGACTCTGTCTTGGGTGGTATAAGGTATAAGCCTGAGCCAATATGCTGTTACTGATTTAAAGCGGATTATCGTTTGCTGTCCTAAGCCTCAATGAAATCCTTTAAAATATTCATATTGGCAGACCTGGATTAGAAAACGAAACAACAGACTTTTTTTTTTTTTTTTACCCTTGTAGATCAAGTGTATGTATTTATTTATTTATATATTTATTTATTTTTAATCTGCAAAACTCATAAAGACACACTAGTTTGGATGAATCTCAGTTTATTTATAACCTTAATGGTATGTTCACAGTTAACGTGTGATGGAGTGTGTGTTGTATCTATGCTAGATTAGATAGCGCTTAATGCAGCATAAACATAAACATCTGCCGAGTGATTGGCTGTTAACATAAAGCATGTGCGCTATCGTTCCATCCTCCATCACCACATTTATACTCATCTTCACATTACAGCCGTAATCTCTGTGGAGACAGCAAGGAGGAGAATTTTCAGTATCATGCTGGTTTATTGGAGTCAAGACCATTTGTATTATTATCAATAGTCCATATATACATTTTCTTTAATTCACATGCATGTACAGCTTTATCAGTGTATGACAGGATATATGCACTTTTCTCATTTTTCCATTTTTTTACACACATACTGTACAAGCATTTGTGGATTTATTCATGCTGACTTGAGCAAGACTTTTTGCATTGTCAGCAGTCAAGTGGAATGTGCATCAGCCATGTCAAAGAATACATTTAGGTCAGGATTTCATCAGTTAGAATTCAGCTGGTGTGTGTAAACGCGTGGCATTTCCAGAGTCGAGCATCATGCCTGTGAGCGCTCTCGTTACATTCCTGGTGATTCAAATTATTAATGCGGTTTTGTCCATTAGTTTTTAAAAAAAATAATAATAATTATCAAGACAATTTTTAGAATTTCGTCTGATGTTGTGAAATGTCTCAGGGTCTTGTGAGCAAAGCAATAAATATTTCACATCATTCAAGTCTGCTCCTAAATGCTGAGTCATAAATCTGCTGAAACAATAACTTTATTCTGTGCCCCCACTAACAGACCCGCTAATGAGGCATCATCAGGCCTGGAGGAATTCCCATTGTGTTTAGGAGTGGTTGGAGTCGACAGGAAGGGGGCTTGCTTCATTAAAGTGTGACCAGGTTTCATGGGGTGTCTGTCTGATGACTGAACATGGTATGTGGCTTTTGACTTTAGGGCTTGACTTTTAATACATAGCTAACTATTTAAGTTATCATAACAAACTCAATTCACGAGTTCTATCTAATCCAAGAGTCTCAAACTACTGGTCCAATGGGTCAAATCTGACAGTATTTATGTATGTATGTATGTATGTGTTTGTTTATTTGTTTATTTATTTATGTATTTATGTCCCTTCAAGTATTAATGGTTTATCACTCAATACAGCCTGTAAATCAGTTTTCACTCTGCATTTAGGTTTGGCATTTAATGTTATCTATAGATTTCTTAAGGTTTGCTAAACAGTAACTTACACCTCTGATGAGTGGTACACTGAGAAAAAAAAAAAAAAATTGGTGTTGTATTTACTTCTTGGAAAAAAAATGCAGAAAAAAAATCGCAAAATTCACAAATAATTAAAAATATACAAGGAACATTGAAAGTAACATTGAAATAACATAATATTTTGAAGTAGAGACATAAACATACGTAAGTAATCTTTGTTTTATTTATAGCTTTGAAAAATCTTTTTTTACAGTGTATATGCACGTTTCATGTATAATTCATGTATAATGACTCATTTATGCAAATTTGCATATTGTCACAGTCATAAAGGCAGAATTATTAAAATATTATATCGAGATATAGTATACTTTGTATGTTGAGGTGATCTTACATATTTATAACAGTTATACTGTTAATAGAATAAAATAGTTATGAAAATAGTTGTTAATAAGACCCCTTGTCTAGCTGACAACAACAAACAAGACTGTACACACATGCCAGTTTGTAAGCTAACTGTGTAAATGTGCCAATAACTTTATATTGATCAAATTTATGGTTGTGAACGTGAAACATTTGTCTCCTGATGGACAACAGTATCCAGCTAGCTCTTTTGAGTTTGAGGCCCCTGATCTAATCCTTGATAGTGGTACTATTAAAGTAAACTGATTTAGCTTGCTGTCCGTAATGGAGGGCTCAAGTGTTAAGTTTCCCCCGTGGATTACATAATTTAATATTCAGGAGAGATACAACAAAATAAAGGATGCCAGAGAACAATTGTCACGGGAGTGAGCTGAGCAGCTGTTTATATATCCCTATGACTGACAGGAGTAGAAAAACATGCTCCTCCTGAAATTTTGTCCAGAGATCCATTAAATGCAAGAAGGCCAAGAACATAACATAACGGTAAATTGCTTCTGATGTAGGCGGCCTGATGCATTTCCCTTTATTGTGGAGTCTAACTGTACAGCTGCTTCTATAACCAGAGATCATACAGCAGTAATTCTTTTATCACTAGTCAGAAAAGTGCTAAAGCACCATAGTGCAAAAAAGTCAGGCGGGGGTCTTGAGGGGGTTTTGATTCTCAGCAGAAAAATATATGGACTGTAAAACTTCAGTGTGAAATGGTAGGCTTCATGCCCACAACAGCTACACAGGGTCAATAGATTTATGACACCAAGTCAAAGTCTTTGAAAAATGAACTAAAAAGCTTGTTCTCCATCTCGCATAACATGTTCAGGATTCTGAAGACTTACAGTAAACGGATAGTTCACCCAAAAAAGAAAATCCTGTCATGTGGGCCTACTCATGTTTTCAAACCGTTCTTCAGTGGAACACAAAAGGAGATGTAAAAATGACAGCTTCAGTCACCATTCACTTTCATTGTGGAGAAAAAAAAAAAAAGATTAAAGTGAATGATGACTAAGGCTTTAATTCAGTCCATAATATTCTGCCTAACATCTCTTTTCGAGCTCTTCAGAAAAGAAAGAAAGGTTTAAAATAACACGAATATGGTGAGTAAATGACAAAATTGTCATTTTGGGGTGAAATATACCTTTAAAAGCCACGTAAACAGAAGTTTGGTGGTTTGGATTTTTTGAAAACTGCCTCTGCCTTTTTCCTCTACGGCAAAAAATAGATTAATGATAAACTGAATCAAAGTAGAGAGTTAATAGTAGTGACCCAAATCTATGAACAGACGCGACGATATCATGTAACGCAGGCTTAATTTTCAAACTACTTTCGCATCCCTTAATGTTCATCATCCCTCTCAGTCACCGCGCTGCGAGTGACAGCCAATCAGCGGCTCTGTCGCTTAGACGCACGAGATTTCACACACAGAGAGAGAGAGAGAGAGAGAGAGAGAGGATGCTGCGCACATGGGAGGGGAGAGAGAGACAGGGAGTCCGCACAGTACAGTGTCTTCACAGCGCTCAGCGGATACACATCGAAAGCAGGACTACTCCCGACTCCTCAGCATTGAGGTGAGTGAGGGAAATTAACTAGACTCATCTAATTTTCGCGTTTAATTACACAGATCTGTATTGAATGTGCAAGCGCTATTTGACCCCTACAGACTGTGCTTATGCCGACTGACTTTGGTGGATGCGCGTGATGATGCCTGTCAAAACTGGCCCGGATAATTTTTTAAACTATTAAGCAGCATATAAGTGATTTTTATCATAGCAAATCATTTGTATGATGTTATTTCTACGTGTTTGATGTTTATGGTTCATGTAGGCAGCTTCCTGTTTTTCAGAGCGCTTGAGTTTTAAAAGGCTCGTTGTAATACGCGATAGTGTTGTTTATTCTTGTTTTTAATGCTTAACGTAATATTCGAATTCAAAATGTTAATACAGTTTCTTAAGGAAAGTTGAAGTATTGTAGTTGCCATTTAAGCTGCAAAACCTAGGCTACAGTAAAAATGTTTTAATTTTAATTTCATCTATCCATATAACTTGCTACAATAATAAATTTTTAATAGTGTTTTTATGGTTTCAGCTTGATTGTCTTCATCAATTGAATTCAAAGGAGTGAAAAGTGCAATGAATGAGGTTGTGATGTGATGATTTCACTTAACAATTGAAGGTAGCAATTAAACTTAATTTTTCAGTTTTAGTGGGTTGACATTTTATTCAGTGTGCTCACTGTCCATCTGTTGTGTGGAGAGTCAGAAAGTAATGTCCTTAGTTATTTACATTTCAAGGCCTTTTTCAGAGATAACACTGAACAATATTTGTATTTTTCAGCATGTATATGCAACATTTATTTTTGTCAGTACTTGTTATATCAGAGGTTTTATGACAGACTCTCTGTGCTGCTTTGTTGAACCTTGTGAACACATTCACTGTATTTAGTGTCAGGCCTGTTAAAACTGAGATGCTAACTTTAATATTTGTAAGATTTGCCTATACACAGATGTGAACATAAACTGACCAGATCCAGAAAAGTCATGCAAGATAATTTTTTTTTTTTTTTACTAGTTATGATAAAAAACTGTAACAATATATATTAAATATTTAAAAACAATGGCTAGACATCACTCTTTGTGAGTACAGTCTCTATAAAAGTATTTTTTTAAATCCTTATCCAGTAATCAAGGATGACTGAAAAAGTAATGGAGAAGTCTTGGAAATTCAATGATCAAAAGATGTGGGAACATGTTCAGACTGTAGCTCTGTTTGAGCCCTTTTATGTCAGGCACCTGTAGATTTCTGGGTGGATTGATTAAAGTTGTTCTACATTATGTAAATTATTCATAAATTCAGGACTTCTCCTTCCCGATTTTATTCTGAGGAAGAACCTAGTTGCAAGTGTTTCTAAAACATATTAGATGGTATTTTAATTTGTCAATGTTATTATTTTGTTATACGAATACAAAAAGATATTAATGTTTGTTCTTTCCAGTCTTCGTGGCGATGCAGTTTTTAATCCTGTAAATTGCTGGATTTGACACACTGTAATATATCTTAGTCTTGCAAATATTGGTTGAGCAACTGTGGTCTTTGGTATATGGATTGTCTTGTAGTGTTCTGCTTGGACTTTGATTGGATTTTAGGCCATACACATAAACAGTAGACCTCTTAGATATGATCCTTTTCAATAATTCTGATGTTTGAAATATTTTTTTGAGAAATGATAAGGAAGCTGGTAGATGGGCTTATTCAAGCTGATGTTAGTTAATAACATACTGGATGCAAAGATATGCAATTTTGAATTCTCCTTTTAAATGAATAACACTTTATGTGGTTCTCTCTGGATGGATACTGGATTCTGAACAGTTGGGTGTTCACTGAAGACTCACTGAACCCTGATACATTATTTCTAAAGGTAGATTTGATGCAAACATGTATTTTCTAAAAGATAATGGAAGGGAATGTAGGTGCCTACCACATACAGCATATTTTTAAAACACAAACTTATCATTTAAAGTTTAGCATATTGAGAAATACACTATATTGCCAAAAGTATTGGGTCGCCCCCTTCTAATGAACAGGTTTGACTACTTTAGTAATTTCCATGAGTATAAATCTTAGTGTTTAAGCATATAACGATATTCAAGGGAATTGTGTGCTTCCAATTTTATTGCAAAAGTTTGGACAGGACCCTTTTCTATTCTAACATGACATTGCCTCTGTGTATAAGGCAAGGTTCAAAAAGAAAATGATTGATTCAGTCAGTGTGAAAGAACTTGACTGGTCTGCATAAAACCAAGTCCTAATCCCAGTTTAACACCTCTGGTGTGACTGTAAATGCAGACCTTGAGCCAAAAACTCATCACCAAACACCAATGACTTGTACATATGGGTACAGACACTTCCAAAACTGTTGCAACAGAGATGGAAATACAATTTTTAAATACATGAATTATGTTCCCATCCTTGTTGCCACAGATTTGGAAGTGCATTTTTCTGTTCTAAAGAAGGTGTCCCAATACTTTTGTCTATATAGTGTATGTACAAGTCATTGGTGTTTGGTGACAGAGTTTTTGGCTCAAGGTCTTGCATTTACAGTCACACCAGAGGTGTTAAACTGGGGGACAGGACTTGTTTTCTGCAGACCAGTCAAGTCTTCCACACTGACTGAATCAATCATTTTCTTTTTGAACCTTGCCTTATACACAGAGCATTGTCATGTTAGAATAGGAAAGTATGGTCCTGTTCAAATTATATAATATTAGAAGCACACAATTTCCTAGAATATCATTATATGCTTTAACATTAAGATTTGTACTCATAGAAATTACTAAAGTAGTCAAACCTGTTCAATTAGAAGGGGGCAACCCAATACTTTTGGCAATATAGTGTATGTCACCTAATAATCAAAGGGTTAGAAAATACTTGCAATTCTGTTTGGGTTCAGTCTACATGATAGTAAGGCCACATGACCTTTGATTCTTTGACAATAAGCCACATCACAACGGAATGGAGAATAACGTGCATGTTTGTTGTTGTTTTATCACGGGCATTTTAATTAAATCTGAGAGGCTGCCTGAGAGGTTTTTTATTTATAACAAACAAATAAAAAAATAATTTTTATTTTTTAACAAAAAAGCATTTTAATGGCAGTTGTCAAAGTCGTCACGTTACAATCAAACAAACAGATTTTAAAATATGATGTTTTAGCAAATAATAGACTTTCTTTTTTATCAAAAGTTTCACACTTTGACAGTTTTAATAGTTTGAGAGTTTGAGAGTTCTCAGACTGTGAGGATGCCTGTATGCAAATGTTTCAGTAGACTCTGTATGATAATTAGATCAGAGCTATCTGTCACCTGACATGACAATGGCCCAGCAAAAGCTGTGTTTGCTCGCAGGAGATGAAGCAGGATAACATTGATTAGCACATGCACGTGATTAATTTCACCCAAGAGTGATTTATGGAGCTCTATCTTGCTTTTACCTCAATAATGGAACCCCTCATAAATATCGCCCAAAATGAAGCACTTTCAGACAACTGAACTGCAAAATAACATGATCAAGAAAAGCGCGACTGGCGTTTAAGCCTATTTTTCCAAGATATGGGTAATTTGCTGTTCTGATGTGTAGAACACTTCCAAAATCAATAGAACAGTGTTTATCTACACCCGCTTTAGTTCAATACGAGGCGATTGATTTTCTTTACCAATTCATCGCCCGCTATCTGTTTTCAGTTTCCTGGCTTGTTCTTGTTGTTTACTAATTCATATGGATGGGGATGGAGGGAGGCGAACGAATGAAAGTGTCTCCAGTGAATCTTTAAATGGGCCCACAAAGGATAATACGTTCTCCTCGGTTTCTGTCTATGATAATAAGTTTACTTCTTACAGCAGGGTGTTGTTATTTCCTTTCATCCGCACGTCCCTATAGGAAATAGCCTTGGTATGTGAAATCTCTGGACGTCCTCCATAGCATACTCCTCACATCGTTCAGTGTGTAAGATGACAGGGCAGATCAGAGAGAGTTCGAGTTTGAGGGAATTTGGGGGGAAAAAATAGCATTGATGATGAAAAACAAACTTGAAATGGAATTCGCTATGCACAATGAATATTTCTACCATTCAGGCTGGTGCTTTAGAATAAATAAGGATCGCCTGCTCTCTTTGTGTCGAGTGCAGTGTGAAATAAGAATGCTGATGACAGAGACACCGTGCTGGCGGTCCTGCCATGGCTGCGTTTATGTAAGATGATTTATTCAGTCAGCACATGACTGCTCTGACCTGTGACTCCCCTCCATCTTAATCACTGTGACCCTGGTGAATCAAGTAAACTTCAGTTCAGTTTCTTCTGAGCGTGTACGGTTAGTCAAAAGGGTGGGGTGTGGTTTGAATCAAACGTGCATATGGCTCCTTTAGTCATCGATGGTGAGATTTTAAGGCGTTTTCTTTCATAAAACATTCACTGTAAAACAAATCTGTGAAATATGGTGGCAGCATTTAATGTTATACAGATTGAACTTAAAATTTAAATAAAAAACTTTATATTTCATCAATTTAAATAGTTACTACACCAAAATACTAAAATTTGTATATGCCTTTAGAATACACTGACAACCACCTTCAGTTGGTAAAGAGAAAGCCACATGATGAATCAACCTTTTTCACAAATTGAGGTAAATACTGACACATAGAAGGTGCACAGTGTCATAGTTTAAAGTTCATTAACCAAATAAAAAAAACACAAGATACATGAAACTAAACACAACTGCCAAGTAAGAACAGGAAACTAAACAAAAATTTGAATGTAAAAGTCCAAAATGGGGAGAATGTGACAGTAGCACACAACACAAATGCAATAAACATTAATTTAACAACATAAGATGTAACATAAAACCCTAATATACCTAACTGATAAGAAACAAACCGTTATTTTGTGAAGTGTCACAAACATTTGAAATGTCAGTTTACATTTTTCATTTTAAATTCTAAGATTACTTGTTTGTTTTTTTTTTCACTTCTAAAAACTATACTTTTAAAACTATTTTGCTGAAAAATTACACAAAATGTCCCATTACATTTTTGACAGTTTTTTTCACCATACTACTTAAGGGAACTTATTGTTAATCAATTAACAGTTTTCTACTATAGCATTTTACAGTCATTTACTGTTAAAATTACGTTCATTCTTTGTCTTGTCATTAGTACAGAAATGACGCTCGAATCTGTTTTCGCGAGACTGGAGAGCGTTTAATTGGAAATCCTCCTCAAAGTTTTTGATTCGTGTTTGAAGTGACTTTTGATTCATGTTTGCAGTGACTTGCTCAGCTCGGCTGTCTCTGCTGATGTGATCTGCTCTGGCTGGTACATGTTGAAGCCGAGTTCTCCACCCATGTACGCAGGGATACACAAATCCTCTCGATCTATTTTTTATAGTCATATATAAGACATCTCTAACTGTCTCCAGATGTCCACCATGTTACACTAGGAGAGAACAAGTCCCAGTTGCATGGAAATTTGCGTGTGGCTAATTATCTGGTGGCTGGTGTTTGAAATACAGCCCACTGAACTCCAGCGCTCATGTATCTCCTTCAGCATAGCCTCTTGCAATACAGTCTAGATTTGCATAACTGAGGAGCTTCCTCCCTTTGGAAGTTGAAACTGTGTCCACAATATGTGGCGGCACCTAATTACTCACCAGAGCTGGGTTGTCAAAAATTGGCTATCTGCGCAGGCAGCATCCAATCATGTAGTCCACTTTCAGGCACAATAATAGGCCTAATGTCATTAATGTTCCTCTCAGTTGTCATGGTTCTTTCAATTGATTGCTTTCTCCTATTACGTACGAGGCAGTCCAAAATGAGGCAGAATGTGTTACAGCTCTCCAATTTTCGAACCTGCCCTGGACGTGTGTGATATGAATTACACCAGCACTGAAAATGTCCATTCTGTTGAGGAATCACGGTTGTCTCAAACCTAGATTGGTCAGACAATCTAGCCCGGATATATTCCGCCGGTGACATCTCACACCGAAACTGCGATACTGATATATTTACCCTTGGAAAAACAAACTATCATACAAGCAGCATGGCCCTAAAGCAAATAGTTATTACCTGGAAGACGACACAGTCCGAATGTGGTCGCCGAAAGGGCATAAGCCCCAAGAGCAAAGTGCAAGAAATACAAACCACATACAGATTACTATATGGATGATGTATTTAATGGTAAATGAGATGCAGTCTGTTATGGAAAGGATAAACAAATGTCTTTTGTAATAGAAGTACTGTAGGTATGCACAATATTTTGGTATTTAATCAGTTATCAGCTTATTTTCCTTTTATTATTTATTTAGTTTTTTTTTTTAATTATTGACCTATCGGTGTTATTTTTTGTTTGTTTTCTTTGTTTGTTTTGTTTGTTATTAATTGATATTGGATATTTAATTATGCAGGCTCTCTCATGGACATTCTCTTTTTTTTTTTGCATGTAAATTAAATTTGCCATCATCTAACTCTCATTTTAAGTTAATCTTTAGCAAATATTACTTTGTATATCCACTTTTCATATTCTATATAATAATACTCAGGATAGTGTTAATAAACTCACTTAAAATGATTTTAGTTTTAGTTTTTTTTAGATAATTTAGACAAGTTATTTAGACAAACCGTAGAATTTTAATATCAAATTATCAGTTATTTTTTATAATTAATTGTGCATGCTGAATTCTCAGACTTATTTATTGTAAGATCATCTTTCATTCCATAATTGTCATACCATCATTGTACACTCACTTAAAGTTCATCTTTAAAAATGCTAATATTTTGATAAAACTGTTAAATGTGATCTTTAGCAAATCTTAACATGTATTTTCATTTTTCATATTTACTGTAATATACAATATGAATAAATTCACTTGTAGCATTAAAACGATTGATTTTTGTTTTTGTTTTTAATTTATTTAGACAAAGGTTGTAGCATTTTTGTTGTTGTTTTTTTTTCTTCTTTTTTTGTCCATACCATAAAAAATAGATATTATTGGCTTGTCTTATCGACGATGAAAAATCCAGGGTCAATAGAGTTCAGTTTTTCCACTGTTTTATAGCAAAGTCCAAAGAAAGAAAATAAAGAAGAAGAGAAGTCAGTTTTAATCAACAGCCTTTAACCTTTGCTCTCTGTTTGCCTTTGGCATATACAGTGGCTTTCAATGCGAAGAATTTTCCAGTTGCCGCTCACAGGGTTTATTTATTTGTGGTCACAGAGCATTGGGATTTTCAATTGTTTTGCTGCGCTTGTTAATGTCAATAAATGTCATTATTGATTATTTCTGTTGATATGTACTTTTTTCTTTCCTTGTCATGTGGGGCCTGAACTATAATATCAACAAAGCAGCAGAATCAAATGTCAGAGTTTGTTGTGACTGCAATCAAGATGACTTCGTGTGACCTTTTGAAATGGAAGCATTGTTACCTTGATTGTAAAATCCAGTCTTTAAGGCTTATTCTACAAAGCAAGAGTTAGAGGCATAAAACAACACAATGAATTGCGACCTAAGCCAGGAACGGTTCCATTTAGATACCTTCATGTAAATCCCGGCCGTAAATTGAAAAGGAGTCTGGGGGTTAAACAACCACATCACGGTCTGTCTGGAACCCAAGTCTCTAGTGTTTACCAAGGTAAAGGTGCCACACTTAGTCTGAGGATGAGTTAATGGCATTGTCAAGTTGTAAAAGGGCCTTCAGGGTAGAACACACTATAAATATCAGCTATGATACAAGAAACAGTCTGTTTGACTTTGACAGCCTCTGCAAACTCTATTAGTACAGCGTTTGTGATTTGCGTATTTGTCAGTCGTGGAAGTGACAAGTAAACAAGCACGCACATAAACGCGCGCGCGCACAAAACAACCAGACGCGGAGACATTTGCATTGCAATGGGAGCTGCATTCCAGGGCTGAATCACAATGCTGAAGGGAGGCTGCTGTCTCGCAGGCTCCCGCGGAGCTCTTTACACAGGCCGTAAAACTGCAGTTCCCACGGCTTCTCCTGTGCCTTGTGAGGGGAACCCTAAACAAACACCCCACAATGCTGTTACGGGATTACAGGGAAACCTTTCCAGCTCCACTGTAAACACTAGGGCCACACTGACACAAAGGTTAACAGGTGTTTTGTGCTATCTATTTGAACAGTCTGCGCAAATCGACAAAGGAAGGGCGAGCTGCAGTCTATCACGCAACGCTCTCATGAGCGAATGAATGGTAGACGGCTAAATGGGGATTTGAGGAACATTTGATTTTAGCAGGTTTGGCTAAATTGCTTTAATTCACCACACAGTATGGTCTACTCCAGGCAATTTGTGCGGCAAAAACACACGCTTTCACCGTCATTATGGCCGACCAGGAAAAGCAGATTCGAAGTCAGTGGCACAACATTGCTTCCAGATCACATTATGGCCTCTCTCGTTACGTAATTAAGAGGACCCATCTGGTACGGGCAGCGCTCCCTGACACTAATTGTGTTGGTGTGCACATGGCCATCCCATTGAGCAAAAAAAGACCTCCAACATTTGAATCCATTATCTCCTACTGTTCAGATTAAGGCACACATGTTGCCGGGGAGATTATGGTGGAGGGTCAAGCGACTCTTGTGTCTTGTAGGGTCGAGGCTTGAGGATTAAGTCTGTGGTTTGGTAACCCTATTGGTTAAGTACTTCCAGCAATCCAGTCACATGCCGGGTGTGCTATGTCTTAACAAGTGACTCCTTTTATATGTAGAGGTAATCAGTTTTGACTGATATTCATACTTTTCATACTTTTCTACTTATCATATAGGATTTCTTTAACATTGGGTCTATTTGGTAAGTCTCTATAGAATAGCACCCAACAGTAGGTAATGAAATTTTATGTATTATTTGGATAATTAATTACATTTTTTCAAATAACAGCCATTCATTCTCAAGTTAGAGGTTTGTAGCTTAAAAAAATACCTAATAATTAAAATAATTATAGTGCAAAAACATAAATTATTTCTAAAAATAAATATAAATAATAAAATGTGTGATAGCAAAATAATATGTATTATATTTTATTATTGTAACAATAACTACCTTTTTAACATTATTATTATTGCCAATTAAAATTTTGAAAAAATGGTGATGAAAATAATAATCATAATTTATTATGAATATTACAATTTTAAGTATTATAATTATGATTATTATTGTTATTAATAGTACTACATTATATTATTATAGCAAATTATATTAATTTTATTTTATAATAATTAATAATAATCATATTATTATTATTATTATTAATAAATAATAATAATGCATATGTTGCTATTGTACTTTAAGTTCATTTGTGTCAAATAGCAGAAGTAAAACGATAATTCAAATGTAGTTTTGAATTTCAGTTATTGGATACTTAATTCTTAACATTAAAATAATCCCTCTCTATCGATTATAAAAACAGTATATCAAGTATATATGTGCTGTTATGTGATACTCTGGTCCTTTTGGTTGTGTCAGCTGCAAAAACAGCGCAGTATTTACCTTCTCATCACCGATTTATTCCACATCTTAGCCTTTTTGCCGTCAGGTAAACGTGTTATTGCTTTTAAACCTCAAGTGATGTGTATAAATAGCCTTGGCAAAATGTAGGGTAGGTCAGATATGGGAAAAACGTATGTCTAAAAATGAATAAATCAATCATCGCTTACAGCCAAGCTAGAGTGTTGCAGGATAAGTGATACCTTAGCATTCGAAAACCCAGCTGTCTAGACAGCCCTTTTCCCCCCAAACAGACAAATCAATATATATTGATTACCCACTATGCCCTGGGGAATGACACGGATATGCTGCTTGGCAGGCAAGTGCGCTGAACGGACCGAAGAGGAGCTCGAATCTGTTTAAGTGTGCCACCCTGACTGAATTTGTGTTCACCTGATCTCGACTTTGCCTCTCATGCACTGTTGCTCAGTGGTAGGAAGAGAACCACAATCAAACATGGCACATGTCTCCTACCATTTGCTCGAGTGAGATGAATACTAGCTGGAGAGTTTTCTCTTAGTGTTTTCACTAAGATGTGATGTAGCCAGAAGCTACATGAGAAATTCTTAGCAGAGGCAAAAAATAAAAAATAAATAAATAAGAGATTCGCACAGCTCTGAAAAATCAAACATTTATGCTATCGCTATCATGAGACGCTATATCATGTACCTTGGCTATGCAAACAAGAATGACCTATTTAAAAGCCGTGGCGTCTAGTCTTTCTAGTTAATGGGTGGTGGTCCGGTTCCTTATTCATTTTAATAGAGAGCCCGGAGACAGTGTGTGGCATTAGCTAGCTCTGTTTCTCTCTGCTCTGCTGGTCTGTGTTCCTGCAGCAAGACTTGTTACCTGTCGCCTTCCTCCTCGCTGCCCGTGGCTGACATTCTCCTTCTCTCACTCCTAATTGCCCCTGTGGGACTTATCAGGGCTGCTGTGGCTGTCTGCAGTGTGGCAGAGCTTTCAGCGAGGGCCGCGCTCGAGGCCCCGCCTCACTCGCTTTCTCTCTCTCCCGCTTCCCGCCGCCTGACCGACTCCCCGCGTCCTCCACAGGTGTCGCCGGTCTTCCTCTTCCTCCCTCACCTGTCAGCCCCCGCCTCGCTCACATTCCCGAAGGGCTTCTGAGGGGACTGTGTCTTTGAAAGAAAAATAAAAACAAAAACAAAAAAATAAAAATAGGACATTTGATGTCTCAAGGTCAGACTGCATGGTAAATTGCCTGATCTGAAAATAACAGCAGATAACATTCAGGCAGACGTAAGTGAGGTGTCATTGATGTTAATTTGTTTTGTCTGTGTTTTGGATAGCAGACAACTGTGGCCCTGTTTATGGCAGGTACCCGGTGAGTTAATTACTTTATCGTTGCATTAATTGAAACATGAAAAATGTAAACATGCTAGTGTAACAGAGTCAGTTTAAAGGTGATGTGTGTAATTTATTCTACAGTATGTGGGTTGGGTTCTCAGAAACTCTGTGGTGCTTTCAAAACATTAGTTGTTTGAGCTTCTACACCAGCCTGACACAGCAACAGTGGCTCAGCCAATGGCGTGAGTTTGGGTGGGACTTTTGACCAATCGCTGACAGAGAGAATGTTTGGGAAAACTGTCATTATTTTTGCAGTTCCATTTTAGTTGATGCCTAGTGACAGCGAAATTACACACTGAAGCTTTAGTTAATTGTGACGTTTGCCAAAATCTGTTTATATTGTAATGAACAAAAAATGTTATTTTGAGTTTGATCATGTTCATGTTATAATAATAATAAAATAACCAGTGGTTAGTAACATGACAATTTTTTCTAAATCCCAGAACATAAAATACTCATAAGTTTCCTCCTTTTTCATTTTAACTTTTTACTTTTACCATGTTGTGCCATGCAAAGCATGCTTTAAAATGGAAGACGTCAATTACGTAAAGTTCTATTGTTATATTAATTTTAGGGGGATTATCACATTTTAATAAAAATAAGGAATTTTTTTAACTGTTCCAGTGTCAAAATTCTATTCTTCCATTATTGCCACACACTCATCAAGTGAAGCAAATATTAATTAACTATTTGTCATAGACTATTCCTTCTGTGAATCACAAATGAAAATATTTTAAGGATCATTGGGGTCCAACATTCATTTTTCCCCCCTAAATTATCTTCTTTTGCATTTTACAGAAGAAAGACAGTCATGCAGAATGAGGTTAATAGACATTTGTATTATCACCCTCTAGTGGCACCTTTACGTTATGGTAATGGTGAGTTTGAAGGTTTAAGAAAAGCTGCAACAGAAGCTAAAACTAAAAATTATTCAGCTTATGTTTTCAGTTATTTTTTGTTTGCTTTTTTGGAACGACATAAGTGTGTGTACTGTAAATGATGACAGAATTTTTTTCATTTTCATCTGAATTATCCTTTTAAGGTACTCAATCATGACTTTCACAGTATAAGACTGACATAAAGAGTCCGTATAGTTGTGGATCAGCATGTTTCAAAATGACACAACAGTGAGCCTGTAAAATGAAGTGCTGTGTGAAACCATAGTGTCCCATTGAGTTCTGCTAGGTTTGTGCTTATATTTAAGGACAGCAGGGGAATTTTCATCCTTCACTATCCATCTCCCTCTCAGCAGGATGGACTTGTAAATGAACGAGCAGACATTTTGTGCTGGAAACTGTGTCTGTTCACTCTGACACACCATGTAACAAAACCGCTTTAGATCCAGCTGAGTTCCCCCGGCAGGACTGTGTCAAGGGATTTGCCAGGTCACAGAGCTGAGCAAAATGGCTGCCTGAGTTTGACTAATGTGCTCCAGGAGCCCGCTCTCTTTGCCCAGGAGTTTTGGGTGGCTGAAATTCATTAAAGAGCAGCATCCAAAAACTACAATTGTTGGACATAACAGGGCCCGCATTTCCCATTTTGCTTTTCTGTTTGTCCTGTAATACACAGACAGAATCATGCGCACACTTATATTTATACATACGTAGAGCTCCCATGATAATTTCTAGCTCATTGACTTTGACAGCAAATCAATATCCTGCGCTATCTATTGTTACCTAATTCAATTAGGCCAATTCATAAAGCAGAACGTAATGGAGCTAATGGAAAGCGCTATTAGGGGAATAGCGGCACCATTTAAGTCACGCACGGAACTACGAAAGTCAGTTCGGCATTGCAATTGTGCATTTCCATCTGAATCGCTGGCCCTCAACCGCCGCTCTTTCCGGATGAAGGGCGATGTTGACCTGATGCATTTTTACACCGACGGAGAGAGGTGCGCTAATGTCGCAAGCAATATTGTAAATCAAAAAACCAGAGGTACTTAAATGCGATTCATTGAGAGGCCCACGTCTCCCCTTCGCCACTTTGCGCAATCACATTTGCAATCTGCTTGATAAAGTGCGAGAGGGAGCGAGGGCAGGCGTTCAATCGCAGACAAAGCCGCAGATTGATGTGGAAACAGGAAACGTGCTGATTGCTGATTATTATGTGGTGGCAGGATGCTTTTGTCTCTCAGACTGTCATTCCAGCGGGTCAGTTCAGAGCCAGCAGGCTATTGTGACCACGCATGCTGATAAAAACCCAACACACTGGTTGTTGGGTTTTTTTGAGGGCCGGCTGAATTCAATAGCGCCGCGAGTGTTTAGATCTTTAAAGCGGGGCATTTAGAGAGCATGCGTATTGATTCATTGATTACAGATTTGCGAGAGCTCGCCCATTGGGCCACTCTGCAGTATTTTAAGAGTCGGAGGTTAATGGCTAGGTGGAAAAAAAAGCCATTCTGCCTTTTATAGTGATGGCTGCAGCACTTTGAATGGCCTCTGGTTTTATACTTCATGAATGTGGGACACCAATTATATAGATATCAGAGCCTCGGCCACAAAACTTGCAGTGGAATTGGTGTCTTATGGAGAATGTTTCAAAGATATCTTTAATAAGAGGATGGCTGTCGTATGATACAGGAGCTCAAGTTGCCGTTAATTAGGAAGGGAAGCATTGCCAGCAGCCTTGGGATAACACTCGGAGACTTTGCCCAATAACTGATTGTTTTTCAATTCCTTTCTCTCTCTTATTACAGGTACTGTGTGGCTCGCTGGCAGCAGGAAGGACTATGAGGGTGGCTGCCGCCTGCACTGCAGAGCTCTGTAACTTTGGCAGATAGGATCATTATCCCCCTGTAAGACACCCTAAGAGCGGAAAAGATGAGAACTTGGATTGTACTTCTTCTGTGGGCATGTGCACACCAGAGTGTGAATGCAGTTGCCCTTTCAAGAGGGCCAGTTCGAAGGAAAACCAAAGAAATTGAAGGACGGCAAGACAAAGAGTTGCTCAGACGTTCAAAAAGAGGTTGGATGTGGAAACAGTTTTTTCTGCAAGAGGAATACACAGGAACGGAGCATCAGTACATTGGCAAGGTATGAGATTGTGCTTCTTTTCCAGGGTATAAATGTGGTATGAGCAATGCTGGAGTAATGTTGATGGAGTTGATCGCAGAGATAGATTTGGTTTCATCACTCCTGTCTTCTGAGGTTAATAAACAGAGAATGATCAAAACTATGGCTATGCCATATGTAGGGATCTCCAGCGTAGAGCCTGCTGGATTTGAGATAAGGAGCAGGGAGAAATCTGACCTCCCTGGTACCTCACACTTCATCTGAAACTCAGAGCTGCTGAGGATCAAAGATTAGAATAAAATATAACCGCTTGATACTGTTGCTTATAGCTGAAGATCTCAAACTGTGGCCCTCAGTTGGTAGGTGACACAACTCAGAATTTACAATAATAAAAAAATAAGGTCATCAGTTTAACCTGTTAATTTGTTAAAATATTCTGTGAAAAAAACAATTTCATTGACTGTGTAAACAGAACAAGGGGGGCTTAAGAAGCATCACATTAGTGAAAAAAACTGACTTCAATGTGTATATGAAAAATTGCACTAGTATTAAAAATCTGACCAGATAAGTTGATCGTAATTTTCATTTTAAGGCTGAAATTATTGTACAATATGAAAATTTTATATTAATAAGAATATATTTAACTGTGGTAATATGTAATCTAAATGTAAAAATAGGGGAAATTAGCATTTCAGAATTAAAAATTAAAAATATCAACATATCACCAATATAAACAAATAAAAGTAATCGACAATCAAATATACTACAGATACAGTGCCCTCCGCTAATATTGGCACCCTTGGTAAATCTGAGCAAAGGTGGCTGTGAAAATAAATCTGCATTGTTTATCCTTTTGATCTTTCATTCAAAAAATTCACAAAATTCTAACCTATCATTGAAGTAAAACAATTGAAAATGGGGAGAAAATCTCATGATAAAATGAATGTTTTTCTCCAATGCATGCTGGCCACAATTATTGGCACCCCTGGAAATTCTTATGAGTAAAATATCTCTGAAGTATATTCCCATTCATATTTACATTTTTTTAGCATACCAGAGAGACTAGGAGCATGAAATTGTCCAACTATGACTTCCTGTTCCAAAGGATTATAAATATAAAGAAAACTAAGGCCAAATTCCCTTAATCTTCCATCACAAGGAGTAAAACCAAACAATAAAGTTCTCATGTGCAGAACAAGATTGTTGTGCTTCACAAAATAGAAAGTTGCTGTAAGACAAAAGCTAAAGCATTGAAAATCCACAATTCCACCATCAGGGCAATAATTAAGAGTCAACTAAAGATGTTAGAAATCTGCCTGGAAGAGGACGTGTGTCTATATCGTCCTAATGCATGGTGAGGAGGAGAGTTTGAGTGGCCAAAGACTCTCCAAGGATCACAGCTGGAGAATTGCAGAAATTAGTTGAGTCTTGGAGTCAGAAAGCCTAAAAAATATATATCAAACAGCCCCTACATCACCACATATTGTTCAGGAGGGTTTCAAGAAAAATTCTCCTCGCTCATCCAAAAACAAAATCCAGCATATTCAGTTGTCAGACACGACTGGAACTTCAAATGACACTGGCTTCTATGGTCAGATGAAACTAAAAAAAGAGCTTTTTGGCAGCAAACCCACTAGATGGGTTTAGTACAAACAGGGATAAAAAGTACCCCATGCCCACAGTTAAATATACTGCTGGATCTTTAATGTTGTTGGCCTGTTTTTCTGCCGGAGGTCCTGGACATCTTGTTCAGATGCATGGCATCTTGGATTCTCTCAAATATCAACAGATAAAAAATCTAAAGCTGACTGCCTCTGTTAGAAATCTTATAATGGGCTGTGGTTGGCTCTTCCATCAGGACAATAATCCAAAACAAACATCAAAATCAACACAAAAAATGGGTCACTGAGCACAAAATGAAGCTTTTGCCATGGCTGTCCCAGTCCTCTGACCTGAACCCTATAGAAAATGAGTGAGGTGAACTAAAGAGGAGAAGCACCAACATGGAGCTGTGAATCTGGAGGATCTGGAGAGATTCTGCATGAAGGAATGGTCTCTGATCTCTTATCAGGTGTTCTCCAAACTCTTCAGGCATTACAGGAGAAAACTCAGGGCTGCTATCTTGGGAAAAGGACATTGCAATAATTGGGTGCCAATAATTGTGGCCAATATGAACTAGAGAAAGCATTTATTTCACAATGAGATTTCCCCCCCACTTTCAATTGTTTTACTTCAATGATAGGTTAGAATTTTGTGAATTTTTTGAATGAAAGATCAAAAGGATAAACAATGCAGATTTATTTTCACATCCACCTTTGCTCATATTTACCAAGGGTGCCAATATTACTGGAGGGCGCTGTATATCATGCATCCCTAAATATACACTCAAGTTCAAATGACTTATTACTAAAGACATTTATAATGTTACAAAAGATTTCTATTTCAAATAAATGTTGTCCTTTTTGTCTTGAAAAAAAGTTTTCCACAAAAGCATTGTTAATAAAAAGAAATGTCGTTTGAGCACCAAATTAGCATATTAGAATGATTGATCTCTGCAGGAAGAAATGTTATTGATACAAAACACGGTTTTGTATACTATACAATTTTAAGTAATAATGAGTTCGAAATGGATTGTAAAGTTTGCATATTTACAACAATAAAACCTGAAATCCTTCAAGTTTTTCTTGCATGTGCTGTTCTGCATAAGGCCTGTGCAGGAACTGATAAGGGTTTTTACAGGAATATTGATATTAATCAAAATATGGCACTGTCTTTTTTACACAGTCCTTAAGCTTGCACTACAGAGAGGAGAATGTATTAGGTGGTACTTGGATGTTCTGATTTGATCAAAGGTGCTACTTGGCCTGAAAAGTCTGAGAACCACTGACTTAGAGACTCGAAAGCTTTGCAAAGGATCACCAACTGCTGGATTATTCATGTGGAATGTTATAAGCGCAAAATTCACAAAGCTCTCATTGTTGCTATGGACATTATGTGTCTGGATCATGTAGCAGTCAATGTGGAGTAGAAGCAGCTATTTCTAAAATGTTCAGAGGGAAAATCATGAAGAGCAAAAGAGCCATTGTGTTTGAATGGGCTTTTGTATTTTACTACCCCATTTTACTATAACAAAGCGGCTCATTCAAGTGGAAAGAAATGTCAAATCATTCACTCACTCCTCTATCAGATGTCATTGTCAAAGCTAATCACATCACACCTTCAGCTCTGAAGTGCGATGTTCCTATCAATCAATTCAGTCATTTCTTCTAACAATAGTCAATATCACAAATTCAAAACAGTTAGACACATCTCTGAAAAACGAGAAGCAGGAAAGTTTGATTTACCTTATGAATATCAGACAAAAGTGGTTGCACTAAGAGATACCATGTGGCAGCATCACTGTTAGTAATAGACGTGCATTCACCTTGATTGCACATTCAGCGTGTTGTACTTTCATCTGATATGCCATCAGAATTCAATTCCGTGAGGACTCATTTTCACATATTTACCATGGAGTACCTGTCTCTTGCTACATACCCCTGTAGTATTTCTTCATTGTTTTATTCCTTCAAAATCAACGGATATTGAATACATTCAGAATATTGAATGGAATACATATTCATGAGCCCTATCAACAGCAGAATGAGCAGAGGTGCTGATGAAATGCTTGAATTGCTTCCTCTCAACAGCTTCACTCAGATATGGATAGAGGAGACGGCACAGTGATGTACGTTCTCACAGGTGAAGGTGCGGGGACGATCTTTGTGATAGATGCCAACTCAGGAGATCTGCATGCTACCAGGAGCCTGGACAGAGAAGAGAAACCTTTCTACGCGCTCCGAGCCCAGGCTGTCAGCAAGAAGACTGGCCTCCCGCTGGAGCCAGAGACAGAGTTTATTGTGAAACTACACGACATCAATGACAATGAGCCCAAGTTTGACAAGGAGGTTTATACAGCCTCCGTACCTGAGAGGTCACACATCGGTAAGATTCGGCAGCTTCAGAAACAAGCATTGAAAGTTTTGTGGGCACACATGAATTATATAAATGTTGTAGAAGTAATACAAAACAATATTAGTATGCACATCATCGCTTTAAGGAGTAATTGAGTCCAATTTTTTTTTTTTTTTTTGTTATTATTTACTCTCCCTCACGTCGTTCCACACCTAAAAACTGACACAAAAGTCTGGAGACTGGAGCTTTTTAAGCTTTAAAAAGGATGCAAATTTAGTCATTTTAGTCATTATTCACTGATAATCTTACTCTGGAAAACTGTTCACTGCTGCAACTGGATTACTGAATCAATGAGTTGATCTTGAAAACCAAATCAGTCAGATTCGTGAATGAATCATTCACGTTTTGGCTAAATTTAATTTTGTAGTCTTTTTGTAGCTTAAAAAGTTTCAGTCCGAGTTTATTAGTCAGGGACAAGAGAAACAAGCACATTCATATTTCCTCCTTTTGTTTTCTATTGAACAACTAAAGTCATAACAAACGTCATGTGAGTGACTACATAATGACCGATATTTCGGTTTTGTAGATGAACTCTTCCTTGAACTGATTTCTTGTTTTTCAGGCACCTATGTCACTCAAGTTACCGCCCAGGATGCAGATGATGAAATGTTTGGCTACAGTGCAAAGCTGGCCTACAGCATCAGCCAGGGTCATCCATACTTCTCAGTGGAGCCAAATACAGGTCAGTCCTGCTGAACTGTTATATCATAGACAGAGATGGTGAGATAAACAGAGAGACACCGAGAGAGTGTGTGTATCTGTATTATTTGATATGGGGCAAGGGTTGTTCTGCAGCTCTGTCGTTCAAGCATTTTAGCTGAGAAAATTCGCCCAGCGAGTTTAATCATTGCTAATGTGTGCCCTGGAACATTTTCCGCAGAGGTCTTTGTTTAAACAAAAGAGAAATAGAAACACAAAAGCTCCCATGGCAGATTAGTGTCCAGCTTAACACTGATATGCTTTAGCCCAGATGGGACACGAACGATGATGTCCATGAGCACACGAAATCCTAAAACCGAAAAAAGGGATATTCATTAGAGGTGGGGGTTAATCTGGGAACATTTGTGCCATTCAAAGAAGCAGCAGGGCCTGGGTTCTTCTCTACATGAATTACTGGATTTGCCTTTCGCCTTTTTTGGGTCTAACCGAGACATCAGGCGTATTCATGTTCAAAGTCAACGTGAATCACTGCTTGAAAGCCGTTTTACTTCTGTAATGTGACGTAACAGGAATTTCAGTGAGAAAAAAATTTAGGATGGGACTGAGGACGTTACAAACCAGAAAGTGAGATTACTAAACAATCCCATAAAAAATATTTGGCTATTGGTTAAACTTTGGAATTTTACAATTTTTTTAAATAATAATCATCATCATCATCATCATCATCATTATTATTGTTAGTAGTAGTAGTATGTGTGTGTGTGTGTGAGTGTGTGTGTGTCATATAATATGCAATTAATAATATAAACAGAATTTAATAATTATGCATGTTTATGCCTAATTAAGGATTATGATTACATTTTGTTTTTTTAATAGTTTACATACCCGTAGATTATGTCTTGTATGATATTATATTTCTTGATGTGGAAAAAAAAAGAACTTCACTTCTTTTGCAAAGAATTGCTGGTCCAAAACTGTCAAGCAAGTCTAACACTGTCTTACTCTGAAATTGCTTGCGATCAAATTGGTTTAGCTTGTAAAACACCGGTTTTAATAATCCAAGGTCTTGTTTCTTCAGAACCCGCAGCGATCTCTCAATCAGCAGCTGCTGCCTATAATAATCTC
>JAFVLL020008265.1:0-36790 GCA_021397915.2 Tor tambroides
TCTTGATGATACAGACATTAAGGGTACCAGTGGGAAGTGGTTTCAAACAACAGATGTGTTTAGTGCATCTTTTCTGCTGAAGCCCCACCTTCTCTCTTTCTTTCTCACTATCCACCTCCTCGGCTGGCAGGCCTGTGGCTCTGTCACTTGTCAGGGCTTTAATCTGACAAGGTCTTGGACCGAACCTTTACGAAGCTTAAATTGAAGGAAACGCAACAATATGTCTCCCTCCTCTCGCAAAAAAAAAGTTAATTTTTGGAATCCTTCCCGGAAAACTGTCAGCTCTCACTAGACAGTTTTACAAAATGGGTCTTCTAATTACCCTAAGTAAATTTCAAGAGTAAATCTCTCTTGTAGTTTATTAAAACATCCCCTGCTTGGTCATTTCGGAGCATTAAATGCACAGGGAAGCAAGTAAATGCTGTTATTCATGCTCTCAAAGTCTGAGCATCTGAAGAGCTCTGGTTTAATTATCCATACTCAGATATATCTCTCGACCGTTTGAGCACAACTGCTTCATAATTACACGTTTGCAAAAGCATCATCAACAGTTTCAGTCCTCAAATGATCTAGTTCTGAAACAAATGAGGGCTGATGTAACAGTCCAACAGCTCTGGGACCTTTTGCTGTTTATGTAACTCTGCTTGTGCTTTCCAGACAGACTGTCAGTGTGTGGATTAATGGGGCAGATTTTTTATTTATTTATTTATTTATTTTTTTACAAAGCTAGATGGACACGGCGGTACAGTAGGTGGCGACCAGTGACTGTCCTTATGAGTCGGTGATCAACTGATTCTTTTCCGAAACACTGATTCATTCAGTAACGAAACTAGTGACCATCTTTATGAGTTAGTCATTCAATCATTTAATGAACCGATTTGTTCAAAACACAGAGTCATTCAGGACTAAAACACCACTACAGTGTATGTGTTGCCCAAAACGGGCGATGCATGGTTGACATTAGCTAAAATTAAAAATAAAACCATTAAAAAATTTTTTCATTGAAATAAAGCTAATATAAATTATAAATATTAGACAAAAGACTTAAACTAAATGACAATTTGAGATGTTGCCTTTGCAACTAACTGAAATAAGTTTAAGTTAACTAAATTATATATAAAAAAGCTTAAACTGAAATAAAAACAATAAAAAAAAATCGTCACACTTTATATTAGGTGGCCTTAACTACTATGTACTTACATCAAAAAATAAGTACAGTGTACTTATTGTGTTCATATTATAATGCAAAACACTTCTGCTGCTATTGAGGTGGGACATGGGTAAGGTTAGGGACAGGTTTGGTGGTATGGGTAGGTTTAAGGGTGGGTTAAGATGTAAGGGATGGGTCAACAGTGTAATTATAAATGTAATTACAGATGTAACTACATATAGGTATTTTTAAAATATAAGTACAGTGTAAAAACATGTATGTACACAATAAGTGCATTGTATCAAATGATTAATTTAAATGTAAGTACAAAGTAATTAAGGCCACCTAATATAAAGCGGGACCAAAAAACCTACTAAAAATGACAAACAACAACATTACTAACCAAAATAAAATGAAAATGAAAACTGAAGATATACAAAAGGGTAACACTTTATTTTAAGGCGTCCTTGTTACGTGTTACATGCACTTACTATTATAATACCAATTAATTATGCATAATTACATGCAAGTAACCCTAAGACAAACCTTAATCCTAACCCTAACCATATAGTAAGTACATTAATAGTTAATTAATATTGCTCAGTACATGTATAATAACACTGTATACAAAGACACCTTAAAATAAAGTGTAACCAAAAATAAAAGTAAATTCATAATATTAATTAAAAGTATGGCAACAGGGATTTTATGGTGTCCTTGTTACAAGTTACATGTACTTACTATACTAATAACAATAAATTATGCATAATTCCATGAAACTAACCTTAAACCAAACCCTTATCTTAACCCTAACCATATAGTAAGTACATGTAGTTAATTAATATTACCCAGTACTTAAATGTATAGTTACACTGTAGCAAGGACACTGTAAAATAAAAGTGTAACCCAGACTACAGTAGTATTATTAATAATAAAAAAATAACATTGTTAGGAACTATTCTTATTGGCAGAGGAAAAACAGACAAACTATCAGAAATATTGAGTTTAAAATACTAATTATTGTTTGCAATTACAACCAGTCTGAAAACAAATACAGAGAAAGAACAGCTATGTACAAGGATCACAGAGTAAATTAAATTAGTTGCAGACAACTAAGGCCTACGATAAAAAAGATGCAATCTAGGAATTGATTGAAAAGATCATTCAGATTTCAGCAGTCTGCGGGAGCCCAGGCAAGGACTCTATTAATTTAAGCTGGAAATGTTAAGTGCAGATTTAGTGTTTCAGTGCACTGACCATCAGAACTCTGCATCTTCTCATACGCCCAGAAAATGTCAAGATGTGGTTTATAGAGTTCAAGGTTATGACATTGTCATATTACCACCACGATGGAATTCCACATGAATAACGGCTCTCAGATGCTCTTCTGATGGGCAGGCTTGAAGCCAGTCTTGATCAAGGAGTCTGACGTAAACCGGCCCGCTGCGGCCTAGGCGGTGGGGGTCATTGTCAAAACAAAGGAGGGCGCAAATTACCCATGCATGTTATTTTAAATGCAAAAGATGCAGAGAATTTGGAGAGTTAAGTCAGAACCTGGATGCGATTCAACACTTCCTCTTTTTCATCTCGGTGCCAGCCACTTAACCAGATGTCCAACAACATGCTGCCTTTTGCCTGATGCCTTTGTGGAGCTTGCCAACGGCTGCTGGAATAATTGAAAAATAGAGCTCATCTCGCTTAGCGGGGACGCTCCGGTCCCCTGTGAGTATGTGAACGCTGCAGGAGCCAGAGGGACCGGGAGGTGATAGATGAAGTGGAGCGGTCACACCGAGAACCAACACCTCTCTCCACAATGCAGACACGCCCCTGAGCCCAGCAGAGCTGGAAAAAAAAAAAAAAAAAGCCTCTTTACCTCTAAACTCATCACTACTTTTCAGTCTCCCAACCAGATCAGTGAAAGGTCAGAAAAAGGCTGGTAATCCCATCATCCTCCTCTGCTCTGTGGCGGCATATTCAATAAAGAAATGAGAAATACCACATGCTAATTGCACCACTGTCTGTTAGTGGGGCTTTAAAGCGAAGGAGCTAAATTGGGATGGATGGATCATGCCCTTCTTTATCCATGGGACTATTTTTCTTAGTCCAGAGTTGTTGTGCCGGGTGCCAGGCTCGACATTAATCAAAGCACAAAAAGAATGTCAGCAGCCTCATGCGGGCTGAAGCACAAGAGAGAAACCAGTCAACTCAAATTAATTTCATTCCCGAGGACGTGCTTAATTGCGAGATCTATCAAGGTCCAAGTTGGGCTGACTGTCAATAGACAGACGCCACCGAAACCACGGACCGAAAGTAATAACTGCATGTTTACTGTAGCCGAACCGTCTGAAAACTAATGATCCAAACATCTTTGAGCTGGACAAATGGTTTGAAGTAAACTAGTTATAGATTTATCTATTCAATTTACAGTAATGCATATAGCAAAACAAAACTGCAGCATCATGCAATGCCATATCTGGTCTGGTCTTTTATGAAAATGAATGCTCTTTCATCTTGGGATCAAAGCTAGGTGTTGTGTCTTTTGAAGTTGGAAAAAGAGAGCGAGAGAAGGAGAGTGAGAGAGAGAAAAGAAGGAAAAAGAAATGTACTTTTATTGACTTTTCATCATTTACGTGACCTTTTCTAACCCCTCTCCATAACATTTAGTGTGAAGAAAACCGCTCTCATTTGGAATTTTAGTGTCAAGCCATTCTCTGTGCTTTAGTTTATTCAGCGTGGGTAATTAAGATAGCGTAGGCATTAAGGCAGCGTCTCTAATTCAAGTAATGCAGATACTGAGGGTAAAATGTGTTTGTATTCAGGGCCTCCACTAGGAGCTGCTCCAACGCTTGTGTGATTTCAGTTCCTGTAGCGCACGAGCAGGGAGGAGGGAGAAAAGACACACTGAATGACAACCGCATAACAAACCTTCAAATACATCAGCGCTAAATGAATGAGTCAGTCCCTCAGAGATTAGAGAAGAGCACAACTGTATTTGCTTGTGTCTACTGTTCCTGCACAGATCTCTTTCCTGCATATTGTTTGATCCCTAATTATACTCCGCTGCACACTGACATTTTGACAGTATGACCGATAAAGGTGACAATAAAGCAAAGTATGACTACTCTAGACGTCACAAATACTGCTGAATGCTTTACAACTGTAAATGCCATCTACTTAACGATGCCATTATGAGAACATGAATGTTTACATGATCATGCAATGCTGTTCCGAGAGGTTACTGTACTGAAGGTCATTTTAAGCCCTAATTATGGCAAAACAGCGTCTTTATATTGTACAGTCTGCACTGAGGTCATGCAGTCTAGGAATGAGGATTCTCACTCATAGATACAGAAAATAACATATTTGCTGTAGCTTTGTATTTTCACCCCTGTGAGTTTTACCAATGTGAGATGTGTCAGTATGCAAGTGGTCAAATGTTCAGTTCACAACCTAGATGATGATAATAATAATAATAATAAAAATATAAAAAATTATATTAATATATTATAATTTATTATATAAATATATAAATCCATACATAAATATATTTATATATTAATAAATTATAATGATAGTTATAATAACAATATATAATAAAATATTTTATTATATAATATAAAATATATTATTATTAATATTAATATTGATATATTTATAATAAAAATATATTTAAAAGAATATATTTAATATTAAAAGAGCCATCTCTTTTTGCAACTCAAACAAAATTTCCACATCACTGTTCTTACTGTTAACAAAAATTAAAACCATAAAAACCATGCAATTATTTAAAATAAAATAAACATTAAATAAAATACTTACAAATTTTATTTTATCTAATTGCCAAGACAACATAAATTCAATAAAAACTATACAGAATTAAGAAATAAAATAAAATGACAACAAAATCACTAAAACTTTAACTTAAAATGAAATGAAAAGTCTTATTCAAAATGTTTTCAAAATCTATAGTAGTATATCAACGATACTAAAATAACCCTGTTCCATAGGATTCGATTATTTATTTATTTTTGCCAGACAGCTTTTTAGACTTTTTTTTTTAACCTATATTCATGCATTTTTCAACGTTGCATTAAAAGATCTTCTTGGCTCACTAATCTGAGGCTGCACGTGCAGGTTGGATGAGCAAACTACTTCTGCAGCAGCTTTAGTGCAGTAAAGTGCAGCATATGAAATAAAGCAGCTGTAGCAGCATCACCCAGCACCTTCCACAATGAGTCAGTCTCTCATGGCTGCACGGAGCATCTGCATACGGTCTGGCTGTGCTCAGCATTCTCCTGATACTTCACAGGCGTCTGCTGCTAGGCCATGGGGTGTGCGTGGAGACACTCTGCTTTGTGAGGCACAGAGATAAGTTTCAGCCAGTGGCGCACATGCATTTTTTCCCCCCGACTCGTCATTCCTGCATTTCAGCTCATTACCTTTATCAGGCCTCTGAGTGCTCAGAAAAATCCTTCTCTCAGCTCCTGTGGGTGAGCAGCACAGGATTCATGGAAGCATTAACTGCCCGGGCTGCTAATTCCTCCGGCCTTCTACTTATCATCCGCGGCCAGAAGATTGAGAGATGCTGATTTGCCATTCTGATTAGATAAGAGGAGGTGCTGGGTGACCTTTGATGTGCTCTGACTTGGTAATAAGGGCTAATGCTGGCTAGTAACCAACTAAAAGTAGAAAGCTACAAACGTGACTATAGTTTTCAGCAGCATGACCATAACTAGCAACTTTCTTCTAAGTATAGCAGTGTAGCGTGACAAAACTATAATTTATTTATTTTTTTTGGAGTTTGACACTGCAGCCAAACAAGCTGGAACAAAAAAGGAATTGAACATGCTCTCTTTAACTGTGCTCCAATTCATTTTAGAGGATTAATTTGTTAGGACTGTTCATGTGAAGCAAGGTTTAAAAAAATAATAATTCACTTATTTGATTTACACCTACAATGAAGTTACATGTTTGGTATTTTTGTGTTCTTGTTTGTAAAAATTTTAGTTAAATGCTGCTTTTTATCACAGTGTTTTCACTTAAACTATATAAATTATGGTGTCAGTTGTTGTACACTAAAAAATCCTTAATTTAATTGCTGTTTCTGCCTTAAATTTTAATTAATTAATATAAATATGACTTAAAATATTGAGTAAAAACTTTAAAATTTTAGTAGGTTAAATTTTGAGAAGATTCTGTTTCCAAGTAGTTTCACTGATGGGCAAAGGACCACCTGGTCTGTGAGTTACTGTATAGGGAGAATACCGTGAACTCCATGTGGTTTATGGAGTCTCTGCATTGAGTAAATTAATAGCTGAATGTATCACAGACTGCTTGAATGAGGCATCAAAATGGTGGAGAATGTCCTCTGCTTTATAATTATGTTTTAGAATGCACACAGTGTCTTGCTGTAGGGACGAGAGTGTATCTCTGAATGAACTGCTTACATGAAACATGGCTTGAATTTCAACCAGTGGAAACTTGCATATTGAAATTGAATTTGTAATATCTAAAGCTGAAATATTCGAAGGGAAAGAAGAGGAAACTCAGTTCCAAAATAATTAAAATCGAATTTAGTCGTATTTAAATTAATTTTCATCAGAATGGTTTGCAAAAGTGACAAAAAAGAGATTAACATCGGTTCTTCTTAAAGTGAGCTCAAATGAAACACTTGCAGGAAATTTGCCAAGTATCTGACGCCTGTTTTGATAGTTGATGTTGATTTGTATTAATATGCCCCCCGTGTCTATCAAAACAGTAACAAAAAAGATCAATATTTCACTCTATTGAGCAGGGAAAAAAAACACAGCTTCTACTGTTCAACAGCCTGATTGTTCATCATGGATGGATGAGCACAAGATCACTGCAATAAAAGTCTGGTACACTTCAGAATTTAGACAAGAGATTAAAATTATAAATAAATAAATAAATACAGGGAGGTGGGCTAAGCTGTAACTGACTTTAATGAATTTGTACCATAGTACTTTAGTAGTATTAAAGTTTAATAATCTACACAAGTGAAGGCAGTGAAACCATTTTCAGCGATTTGCAATTGTATTTCCAACATTTGGCAACAAAGCTCAATGGAACACTTTACCCCACATGTCATGTATAAAACAACATTACATTACTCATGTAAATCTCTCATGGTCAATCCTGCACAGTTTACTTTGGAGGAGGTGACACATCTTACCCCAATCCCCAACTTTGCATATAACCAGTAGTAGAGTATAAAGTCTGAAAAAATGAAGACAATTTTTTTTTTTTTTTTTTAAGATGCTGCTGTTCGATGCTGCTCTTGGAATAAAATGCAGTGCATCATATTGAGCCGAATCAATCCCTGCTCACCCACAGAGACACAAACTTTTCACTCTAGAATAATTGGGAAAGTTGTGTCTCCATGGAGAACAAATCAAATGGTTTTTCAAATTAAAACTATTCTTGAAAATAAAACCCATCACTTTAGAGATAAAGTGAAGAAGTAAGATAATTTGATGGTAAAAATACCATTTCTGCTATTTGTGGCAATGTGACTTGACCACCGTGAGTTGTGACCACTGCGAAGACAGGCAATTAAAGATGTGAACGTGCGCACACAATCCAAAGCGCAAATGATGTAAATTAAAGTAGATTTCCTGACAAAACATAATAAAAAGCTATGCGGTCTTAGAGAACACCAACAGTATCAGCGTGGCAGTCCATTTGCATCCAATTCTCTGGAGCCAAAGGAGAGATTAATGCTCAAACACCAGGTGAACGGATTAATTGATTCCGTACCACTTCCCTTCACCAGAACCTTTTCACTGGGTGACATTTATACAAACAACAAAATACAAAAATGTTGTTGCAAGAACATGAGTGCAATCTGACCTTATAAAACCCTGGGAGAGAAGGCAAAAAAAAACATGGCAGTTGTGGTTGTTGTGAAAGTGATGTGTACTCAGGGTTGACAGAGGGGCATCTGCTATTACACACCACAATTACTGAGATCCCAGAGCTCCAATGAGAAGCTCCATAAATGGACTGTGTGTGTATATGTGTGGAGAACCCGTGAGATTGCAAATGCTCCAATGCTGAGGCTCAGCCAATTATGAGCTCTCAATGGCTTAGGTCTGCTATCAATGGCCAGTCATATGCAGTTACTTCTGCCAGTAACCAGCATGAAGCACATCAACGGCACCATCATACTGGGTAATACTGACAAATAAAAGACAACAATATTTACTCACAGCGCGTTACTTAATAAAACGCTGTATCACAAAGTGAAAGCGTAATTCTTCAAAGCATCTCGACAAATAATCAATTCTGCTCCAGTCAACTCATTGCGGTTCAACGCAATTTGAGTTGTTATAACAGGATCCAGCCGATAGCTTCCACCGTCCCCGCGGCATTGGAGAACGCCAATTCCAATCATCACTGAGATGCTGTAGTGGAATCTCCTAATAATGCTGCTCTATTGAAACTGGCAGGGCAAACGAAAACTCAGTGCAGCGGCTGTATGTTTACCAAATTTATCAGCCACTAAAAGCTATATTTCTGGAAAATGTGGAGGTGGATAAACAAAATCCTTGCAGGATGACTGGATCAGAGGTAAATTTCCTCCATTTTCACACTTTCACGTAAATGTACTGGCCTCACCGGTGACCTGTTTACCAGGACAAAATAAACTGCATCACCACAGCATTTTTAAGCGTCAACATTGTGCCTTTTTTAAAGTAGATCTATAGAATATGCAGTCCTTTTCCAGTGAGACCTTTCCAATTACAAATTTCTGATTTTGCAAAACCTAAAATGAATCTTTTTGGTTTTTAGTAAGGCTGATGCTAGAAGTAAATATTCAGTGACAAGCATGACAAGCACTTTCCATGAATAGCATGAAGAATAGGCCTTGAAACACCTTTAAAAAAATTTTTAAAGTTAAAAAAAACTTTAAAGTTTCACACCTTTAAAGTTTTTTTTAACCTTCACTAAATGCTCAATGAAAGATGTATAGATTGCAGAAAATATTCATTTACAGTGCACAGCATAAATGAGTACACCCCCTCTGAATAAATATAAAAGATGTGTTTTCTTAATGATCACTAATATAATTCGTGGAAAGATGGCAAAATTGAAATGTATTAAACATATACTTAACAAAAACAACAAAATATATGCCAATATTTTCTGTACCATAAGTAAATTAGCCAGTTTTGTTTAAATGAAGGATTGCAGCAAAATGTATAATATTCTAGTACTTAGTATGTCCTCCAGAACTTTAAGTATACTGCTCTGACCCTTCTTGGCACTGAGTGTACAAGTTCATGACAAATTTTCACATCTGTCCTGTTTAACTCCTGGAGGACGACCTCCTTAAATGCTCTGGTCTTTAATGGGGAGTTTTGCTCAGCTCATCTCTACAGAAGCCCTTCTTGGCACTGAGTGTACAAGTTCATGACAAATTTTCACATCTGAGTGAAATACATGTCCACTGAAGGATTTTCACCTTGGGAGAATGAATATCTTCACCGTCATGCTGAAAAAAAAGACCAGTCATGCAGGGAATGAGGGGAGGGTAGCATCTTCTGTTTCAAGTTTTTGTATTACATCATACAGTGGTGAGTGAATTCATGACAGCGTTGATAAAGCACAACTCCCTCATGCCTTCAGCACTCATTCATCCCTATATAAAAGCTTTACTACCACTGAACGTCACTGTGGGTACCAAGCACTTCTCACTGTACTCCTCCTCTAGCAACACCAGAACATTTTGGATGCTTTTGGATCTGAAATGATTGACTTGGTCTCTTGAGACCAGAGTATGGATTCCCAGAAGTCTCTATTTTGTAAATATGGGCTTTGGAAGAGTTTAAATGAGTTTATTTTGCTTTGACTACAGTGGTGACAACAACCATGCATGTCACTTCTGCAGGCTGCGTCATACTCTGTGAGATAAAGTGTCACTCTTTTCATAGCTTTTGCCGGCTCTGAGACACTTGCATGTTATTTCTCCTGCTCTTTTTCTAGCAAAAATTCACTCATCACTAAATGAAAACTTAAAGTGAAGACCTGATTATTTCAGGAGCCTTGTCACAAGTCCATTGTTTTTGAATGTCGGTGCTACTTCTGCTGTATTTTCACACTTAAAACAATAATTTGGTATTCCTCTTGTACCATTGTCCTCTTTTATGCTAAGAAATAAGTCACCTGGCAGTTCTCTCCAAAAAGGTTCCACTGCTGCCAGCATTAAGTCTGAGTATGATTCAGTGGGTTATATAACACTTTTAATTGTCAGGAAATTACTTGTCTTTAAAGGTTTTGGTTCAATATACTTACCTGTCAATCAAAAATAGCCTTAAACCTATACACTTTTTTTTAATTTACTTATTTTTAAATTTAGTAGCTTTCAGGAGGGTGTACTCATTTTTGCAACACAACATTTTATCATTTTGATAAGAAAATCTTATTTTGCTGAATAATTTTGACATTCTTTGGTAATTGATCAAGCAGGCTTGTTGGAACATTATATCTACAAAAAAAACCTAACATGTTATCTAAGTAAAGAGTAATTGCTGAATTTGTTGAGTTTTAGAGGGGGTGTACTCATTTATGCTGTGCACTGTATATGAGCTAGTTCATTTTCAGTTCATTGCAACCCTGTTACCACAAGAGGATGTCTAAAACAGTTTACAGCCCTGATTTGTGTGATTTTCTAGCAATAAACATTAAATAAACATCAAAATTAAATAGACAAAAAGTTAAACAGACCAAATTATCTTGGAAACATTGTTATCTAATTACAGGGTCGAACATTTAGTCAATCAATCAATCTTTTTCAGCTATTGATGAAGTTAAATATCCCATAAATTACAGAAACGTGTTTGTTTAATGATTTTCTTCTTACAGTAACTTTGGTAACAGGGTTGAATGAGTATTTTCGAAAAGACAATGGAATGAGATTGTTTATTTGTTTGGTCACACTTTAACAAACCAGTAACTACAAATTTTGCCTCAAACTCTAAATTGTCTGCTTATTAATAGTTAGTAAGGTAGTTGTTAAGTTAAGGTATTAGAGACGTAGAATATGGTCATGCAGAATATGTGCTTCATAAGTACTAATAAACAGCCAATAATTTAATAACAGGCATGATAATAAGCAAATAGTTAATAGTGAGAATTTCTCCCTATACTAAAGTGTTACCATTTGTCTTCCCATCATGTTGTAGAAAAAGTTCAAAAGATGGATTTTAAGAATTTCGCCATTTGTAAAATCATGCAGTTATAGGGTTTCGCACAAAATATTGAACCCAGATAAATACGCACAAGGAAAGAAAGTGAAGCGGACTTTGTTAGGAAGCTTCTGAATATCCTGTGCCAACTGAGAGATTGATAGCGAGGACGCTTTCACACCTGCAATGTAAATGCAAGCACTGCACTTTATTTTATTTCAGCTTGAATGGATGTTTACGGAACAGCATTACACTTGCTGTATGGTGTACTATAGGTGTATTATATAACAAACACCGTTACCTTCATCAAAGTCTCATTAACGCCCTCTCGCTTCGGCTAAAATCAAAGCAAATGTTTGCCATCTGGGAAAGTGCAGTTTGCGAGCAGGTTGGTGCGGTTAGAGCACAACACAGAACTAATAAGAAGAATATGGGGTTTGTTTCACAGATCCTAGATCATTATGAAGTCGTAGAAAAGAGCTGTTGTTCCTCCGACCCCCCGAGAGGCTGTCACCATGGCAGAAATCTCTGCATCCCGCTAGCAAGAGATGAGAAGAAAGTCAAGCCAAAAAGACTTCAAAGACATAAATAAGGCTCACAGTGACTTACATGCTGTTAGAGGCCTTATTACTCATTGTGACACACATCTAACGAGACGTTTTAGGTGACACCGGCTGGGATTTGTTTGTCTTTTATTAAACAGAAATAATGGATACTGTACACAAACTCTACTTTAGACTTCACACAAGTCTGCTGCACTTTGCTAACAGTGTGTAAGTTCTCGACATGCTGCTGACTGGCTTGATCAGCAATTGAATCAAAATCAATTTCAATCAACAAGAAGAGGAATGAAACTAAATATGCAAATCACAACGAGGGCAAAAGTGTTTTTTGTCGTTACCTCTTATCTGCATCTAATATGCTAGTTTGCATCTTAATGTATAGCCATCTGTTTTGCTGAAGTGCCATTTACAAATGAAGGTGTAATTTATTCTAAATGCCATGGGAAGGGTCATTGTTATTGCATACATATAATTACCAGATGCTACAGAAAAGTATTTGGTCACTTAAGTCACACTAAAAACTGTCGGAATGTCTGAGCATTAGATAGCATTTTTCAATTACTTCTGAAAATTGATTTTCAGTGGATGTATGAAGTAATTTCACCTCAGGTTCACACAGTTGTCATATCAGAGTAACCACAGAATTAGTTCATTATATTAACCATGAACATGATCCACTGTTTGACAAGCAGCAAGGGCCCAGATACTTCATTTTAAGCAGTATATCTATTGTTTTATAATTTTGTTGTGCTTGTGCAACTTTTCTTTGAAACAAAGGACAATTGCGTTGATATTTTGTTATTTCATTACATTTTTAAGCGTGACACTGTGTTGGGGCCACTGTGTGATTTAAAGCTCAGCACATCTAATCAATTGGGAGTCTGAACTGCTTTTTGGATATTGGATTTGGATATCAGGTACATGCTAACGATGGCTGGAGTCTGATTAATCAGAGATGAATCACACTGTGATTAATCTCTGAATCAGATTTGTCCATGGGTCAGAAATGATGTCGTGACACACAGGGATAAGTCTGTCCACTCCAGTCCTATAAATGCCTGTACTGAGACAAAACCCCATATTGTCTTTAATGGATTATTCCTCCATCTCTCTCCTTGTAAATCTTTTGCAATTTCAGGAATCAGTCCCCTTCTCACCTGTGGACCCAGACTGCAGTGAGTGGAGGGCCAATGCTATTAAGACACACTATTGTTGCTGTGAATGACTTTCCCCTTTCCAACTACCTTCAATGGAGGTGAGCGCTCCCCTATATGAGATTGCAATGGACCTGATGTCCTATAGTCTGGGGTAGTTCACACAAAATTACAATTCTGACATTATTTACTCACCCTCACGTCATTTCAGAGCTATATGCTTTTGCCTCTGTGCAAATTCATGAAGAATCTGCAAGCTATTTTCATATTCTTGTTGTTGCATAGCAGAAAATAAAGATTAGCCTCCAATAGATTTCACAAATTTTTTAGAAAGAAAATGTGTGGGAGTTGTCATGTTTTTGCACTTCATATTAAAAGTAAATAACTATTATACATTTTACCATGATTTACAGAAGACACCCACTAAAATGTCATTCAGAGTAACTAGTTTATATAGCAAAAAGTTTTGTCAGACATATTTAGAACAAGAATCATTAATTACATTAAAATAATCTATTTAAGGATGACAGTGCAGCTCCCAAATGACTAATTAATAGTAATATTAAATCTTTACCAATTTTTGCAACCATTCTTCAAACGACTAGGTTTTAATAATTTAAAATATAATAAAATGTAGTATGATCACTTTTTCTTTTATATATTTTAATAAGTGCATAAATGACGCATAAATGATGGAACATTATTTCACCCATATTTTGACATTTTATCATCACATTTTATCATATGAGACTTGCATTTATTACGCCTTCTATATGTATGTTAAATCACTTTTGTAAATTTAATCTGATGCAATACATATATAAAATCTGTTCTTAAAATATGTAATGCAAATAATGTACAACACTAGATGACAATAAATAATAATGACTGCTCACATTGTTATTATTTTAAATATTGCAGGAGGGGTAACTAGGTTCAGCAGTCTAAGCAGCAGAATCATTTTAGTTACATAATCCTTCTAAATAAGACATCATTGTAAATTAAAAATATGAGCTTTATGTGCTTTTTATATTAACCAGGATCCATTTTTGTGTTCCATTGGAAGCGAACAGCGAAGGGATTTGGAATGACATGAGTGTGAGTAACCGATGACAGAATTTTCATTTTGTGTTCAATATCGCTTTAAATCGCACCGATTTGTGCTGAGAGCTACTCCATCGCATCAGCTCAAGAAAATGTCAGAAAGTATTAAAATGTGATTTTTAATCCAGATATAGTGTAACTTTACAGGCTCTGCTGTAATCTAGCAAAGCTACAGGACATGATGAAATCCTGCCATCGCCTTGAGCCACGAAGCGCTCTCTTCTCCCCCAGATCTGGTTCTGTCTCTCTCTGGAATGGAGATGATTCCACGTGACATCTGTGCTCCTCTCTGCCTGTACCTCGAGATCCATCCTATCTGAGCAGAGGGTGACTTTGAGCCTTGGCAGTGTGACAACCCTGGAGCTGAGCTCCTGCTCAGGCAATCAAAAACCAGGCATCATATAAAGGGAAGAAAAAAGAAAAAAAGCTACAACTCAAGGTCAGCATCTGCAGAGTGTGTTGCTGAGATTGCCACTGGGCGGCGAGGTCAGGGTGCGGGCATGAGACAGTTTGAGAAAGAAGCGGCGGGAAGCACGCTATACCTTAGAGAGATGTTCTTTCTGTAGGCTGCCTCAGTCGAAGTTCAGCTGAATAAAAGCACAATGCAGAAGTGTGACAGAGCTGAGAATGCCAAGGATAATAAGGAGATGCGAAAGCGAGAGCCTCGACCGGATTTCGTGAACTCGCTCTGAAGCAAAAGTAAACTTTAAAGGCCCGTAAATGATCCTGGGGTGTTTTAGTAAAGTCTCGACGTATTTAGAAATAAAATGAGCATACTAATGTATCTTTGGAAGCAAATTCAACACTCTTTCTTGTGACATACAGCACAAAGACTCTTTTATATGTGAACATATAAAGGACACTGAGATGTGAATAGTCCAATAGCTGAATTGTTCAAAATATTTTAGAAACATCTGATGCATCACATTCTTTGAAGGTTTGTGAGGAAATACCTGTATGGAAGATGGTGAATCTCAAATATTAATGGCACAAGTATCCTGTAAGATAAACATACCACATTTTCCTGATGAGATTCTGACAGTTTTCAAATAGATTCAGATCCCGCTGCAGTGTAGATCATTGAAGACAGCAAAATATGTCTTTTCGCAGAAGTTTGACTTTACCTTTAAAAGATGAACACAGGAAATAACAGCACCAAAACCAAGCATTACTTTGAACATTAATATCTTTTCTTTTTTATTAAGACAAGAACTCTCCATTTTTTTTGTAAAAATGTCTAATATGAACAAATACAAAATGTGTATGGGAATGTGGATATCATTTTTTCTTCATTAATACACAGTAACATTGCCCAAGTACAGCAGAAAGACAAAAAAATAACCAACCTAAAAACAATGAATGATAAACGTTCAAAACGTTCCAAACTATCTGGAACCAGAACGAGAAACATGTCGACTCGGAATTCAAATTGGTACTTGTTTGCCCCAACACACTCTCATGGAAATTCAGAACTATTTTACGTTGTGCCTAATTGGGGGTGAATCTGTGTAATTTTATATCTTACAATCTGCTTACGCCCCACTGATGGTTAGATTTACAGGTGGACCTTCATACTTAGTTTTTTTCTTTTTCTTCTAAGACTCGTAAAATAATTATGTTTTATCATGAGAGCAGTTGGGTTTGTCCTTTCCTGTCCTCTCTGTGTGAAGTAGGTCTAAAAAAGATAATACTCAACATAGTGTGTATATTACGTACACATTTTACAGTGCACCAAATAAACAACATCAACAAAAAAATACACAAAACGTAGTTCGAATGTAAAATTCACCATTAGATTTGAGATCCAGCTTGATCCGGTTTGTATTTAATTTCCACTTTCTTAATCGGGGGCTGTAACTTTGCATTCTACCTGAGATGCAAACATACCGTGTATTGTACGTGAACCTGAGACAGGGCTTAAATGAAACTGTCAAGTTCAAATAAAAGAAATCAAATCAAGTTCCATCAGTAACACTGTTGCACTATCAAACAAGGGGCACTAGTAAAGCAACAAAAACAACAAACACGACAACAGAAATGACAGAACTGAAACCGAACCCATATTTGGACACTTTCAATTCGACCTGCTGTACAAGAGACAGACGACAACAGATCACTGGCGTAACCGCGTCTTCCCATCGACCGTCTGTCTTAAGTCCTCAGATGCCTAGTAGAGTGGATTAAACCACATTAATCACATTAAAACAGGTCTAACATAACAAGTTGAACAAAATGTACATCGTCTAAATTAAATACCACAAATTAGTATACTGATGTCATGTCTCTCACATATGCAAAAGAGAAGAAGGGATGTCTGGAAATCCTGTTCAGAAGCTGCCAGACCAAAGCTAAAATGATGCCCACTAGTTAAGCACAAGCCACACAACTGTATATCTCAACTGCAACGGTAACCATCAAGCTGCAAGACATTCCCTGATTTGTATTCTACGTGTGAAATCAAACGCTGGCCCAAAGTGTTTCTCATGGTTAATGCACATACTCTAAAATGTCTCAGTGGATGCTCTTGTGATGTTTTTTCTTTCTTTTTTAAATAAGAAAAATAAAGCAAACGAGAGTGTAGCCTTCCCTCAACTCGCCGTTTTATTTACACACTGAGGTTGATTTCAGCAGGGCCTAAACTATGGCATCTAAGATCACTTACACTACAGAGAGTCATGAGGAATGAGAAGAAACACTTCTCTTTAGAAAAGTACTTTAGACATATTATCCACCTTACATTATGTACTTAACGGCACTGCTACCAGGCTCGGTGAAATGTCTAATGCGTTCACAGGAGCGAAGAGGGCATGATCTCCTGAGCGTGTCGGCAGAGTTTTTTTGGTTAGCGTCATGTGTTGACAATATAGGGGAAAATCCACAAATGCGGCTAATTACATCGTAGATGGTTTTCCTAAAATATTTGGAATGTTATTAAAAGCTTTTTCACTTCACTTTTTTTTTTTTCAAACTGTATTGGTAATAAAAGTACGTTTCTACACTCTCCATTCCAACGAACCTCATTTGGAAGCCCAGGATTATTATGCATTATGCAAGCAGGAACCCGGAGGAAGTAAAATTTGCAGCAATTATAAACAATAAAACACACATTGTTTACACTTCAAGAGGAAATTATGTTGCCGTGGAGCTTTTTCGCACCATGGAGTCTGGGATATTTGGGCGGTTTATATTCAAATACTAATATCACTAGGATAAGCTAGCTGCGATTGCCACTGTTTCCTCTGAGGAAGAACAAACAGGCAATTAACTTGACAGGCAATCATATACCATTACACACTTGTTGGACTGCTTAACATCAATGTCACATCCTCACTGACTCGCCTACAAACGAGATACACAAATGCAGATGTTTTTTGGCTGTTAAAATGCATTTTAAGGTAGTAAAGTTATAGCAATCAAATCATTTCCAAATCTTCCCTCTCTGTACATCCATAAACATGATGGTTGTGGTGCTTCCTCCCTTGAGCCTAACAAAACAGGCTCTAAAACGTTCGCTTTGACACAATTTTAGGTAGTTATTTACGTGTGCTAGAGGGTCACCTTCACCAGCCCTGCATGGCAAACTACAGCATAAGACGAAAAAACAAAACGTAAGCCACAGCATTTAGACCTTTTTCAGTGACGGCGACTCTTTCGTCATTATGGCATGTGCGAAAACGTTTCTGGATGAAAATGCTGAGAAAACCTAAGACATCATTATACCGAAACAATAAATAGCTGCAAGGGCTTTCGGCTGTGTCTAGCTGAGCAGAACGACACGATAAGCCTCCGTAGGTGCAGCGTAGCAGGAACCGTTTGTCTGCACCTATGCTCATTCTGAGTGGTTGCGATGCTTCAGATGTACTGGCACATACAGTATAATTGGGAAAAAACTCAAGTAAATGAAGTAAACCAAGGATAAAAGCATACTGCAGCGATGCAGACGCGGCCTGTCAGAATGAAAACAGGTGCAACGTTCAGGATCAATTCTGCGCCGGTCTCATCAACTTGTTGGGGGACAGGAAGGAAGCTGCTTGTACTTCCCTTCATGATGCTGATGACTTGGGATTGAGTAAATCAAAACGCTGTTATGTGACTAGGCCTGCTCTTAGTACAGAGGATATGATGTTTTGAAGGAGATGCCCACAGTGTAGGGGAATGTATTGAGGTGTGCGCTTCATAGGAAAGCCGATAAAGTCGATAATCAGAGATGGTGGTGTATGTGTGTTTCCAAGGAGGGGGGTTTAAGGTGTGACGTGATGGATGGCGTTTAAAGCATGACTAAGAAAAGAAATTCAGAACAAGGCACAGAATTTTCTGCAAATGGTCGAAAATGAACGAAAAATACCAGCAGTTGGGGAGGTGCTGTGTGGTGACGCTTTCTACACTCATATCTGGCAACGTCTGGTATCCCGCCCGCCTCCCAAAAGCCCACCCCTGACCCTGATCCCGCTGTATAACACAAATACCTACATCTTCTCAGCTGCCCGTGTAGCATTCTACGTCATTCGATCCCCAGGAAAGAAAATGAAACCAACAAACAAATAAACCAAAACTAGTATCTCAGTTTCCACATCCCCCACCCCCTCCCGCCAAAAACAAAACGAAAAAGAAAACAGTAAGAACGATAGAGGCCTCGGGACTCAGATATAGTACTCCTTCTTCTCGTCCGAGTTGTTGTGGCCCCTTCTGCGTTGATGATGGTCGGGTCGCTGCACGGCCGTCCGCCCCTCATTTTCTCGTGAAGTAGGTGCCTGTGTGGGTTTCAAAGAAAAGCGTGTTAATAAAAGCATATCTCCAGCACCTTTAGGCCTCTGATTGATGCAACTGCAGGTTTTAAAACAGATTAAAGACCATCTGAGCAGCTTCTCTAATTTAGAGTGAGGGTCGATTCCAGGGACTTTACCTGCCCATAAATAAGGCACACTCACCACGCTGCACTTGGTTGCGTTATACTGTCTTCATGCCAAGAACAACAGGTAATACGTCTCAAACTAATACCCCATGATGGGGACACTTTGATTACAGCGCGGCAGATGAAATCTGACCCTCTAGATCGAGTGCTATTAGATAAAACAAACAAGAAAAGAGACGAAAACTGAGCCTGACACGCTCGGAAGAATAAACCTTTTATTTGTGGCTAATAATTCAGAAATTTCCATAAAATCCTCTCCAGGTTTGGGTCTGTTGATTCTTCTATAAATAGGAATTAACCTTGGAAAGTGTTATGGTGGGAATAAGTCATCCACTTCAAACTTCATTTCCGAGGGATTATTCGCATCCTCTCAGTCTGTGGCGTGATAAATAAAGGCAGTAGCCCTGATGAAAGCGGAGATGCTGCGCCCAACTTTATATTACAGAACACAACAGCGCGGTGCACTCAGAGGGATAGCGGCCTTAATGGTCGTGAGGGGCCACGGGCCACTAAACTGCAGGAGCTTCGACGGGCAGGATGGCTTTTCGCTATGCAGAATCTTATTCCAAATAATTTGAAAGTCTATTGACCTTGGGAATGTGGCCGCAAGAAAGTTCAGTTGGAATTACCTTGTGTCTTGCAAAGTATCGTCCCAAACGATGAGAAGACACATGGCGAAGACCACGGCCACCACTCCTCCGATAACCGCATGGTCTAATCTCTGTGCTTCTGGTCCTGCTTGTGAATCTGACAGAAAAGTAGTCAAGAGATGATGTGTTACTTGCAAAATAATCAACTAACAGAAATGTAATACCCAAGATAGAAGCCTGTTTATAACTGATATATTGTTTCCATGTTTTTGAAAGAAACATCTTATGCTCACCAAGGCTGCATTTATTTGATCAAAACTACAGTACAAACAGTAATATGACATATTACCCTAATTAAAACAACAGTTTTTTATTTGAGACACTAAAACTAATTTATTCCTGTGATGGCAAAGATGAATTTTCAGCAATTGCCCAGTTTTGAGTCACAAGAATTTTTAGAAATCATCAGAAATCTAATATGCTATTTTTGCTGTTTAATATTTTTTTGTGAAAAACTGATGTGTTTTTTCCAGGATTCTTTAATGAAATAGAACATTCAAAAGAACAGCATCTCTTCACAAATATGTACATACAGTAACTGCCTTTACTGTCTCAGTTTAATGCATCCTTGTTGAACAAAAGTATGAATTCCTTTTAAAAAGCTCTCCAGGAATGTTAGTGTATTAGATTATTAAATTGTATTATAGCTATGGTTTAATAACATACAGCTGATTATGAGGTGAATTATTTTATATTATGAAAGCATTATGAAAGCAGGCTCTAATACAGTGCACCCAAATTAAATTTTTTTTAGACGAGAGATACGTATAACCACATATATTCTTTCTGCGAATCCATACAGACAATACATTAGTATTAATCTACTCTGATTAACTATAATGGAGAAACTAGAAATATTAGATAATACATTTAATTTCCAAACATTAGGAGAAAGCATTAGAATTTGTTAGGAAATGAGGAACACATAACAATCATGGGAAAAGACTTGGATGAAAGCTGAAGTTACATATATAGATAAAAATGTTTTGTAAAGGTTTTGTAATGTGTAAGACATTTTAAATACAGCCTGCAATAGGTATTCAAGTATCTTTTAAATCCACCCTCCAGAATAAGATCTCCAAAACTATATGTGGCACCAACAAACAGAACTGATGCAAACAGAAAGCGTGAGGAACTGGTTAAACATTTACGAGTGTAACAGTGAGCTCTTAAAGACACAGGCCTTGTTGTTTATATTCTTCTGTCAAGCAAGGTCCTGACTATAACTCAAATGAATCTGGCACAAACTGTGAGCTGTCTGGAGCCAGAGCTGGCATTGAAATACACTTTGCCCTCAAGACTAAAAGTGCGAATCACAAGCAATATTTAACAAAGATTTATCTCCATTTCAGCCAGAGAACAAGGCAGGCCTCCGAGACTGCGCAGTGTAATGATATGTGAAGTTTATTGATCAAGTGTAGGGATCCATGACAACTCAAAGTTAATGCTGGTTTGTGGACTGATTGAAGTTCTTCACAGAGCAAAGGAGGAGCAAAATTTTTCATCAATATCTCACACTTGTTCGGAAATTAAAGAGTTTAAAGAGAAGTACTGAGAGAAAATAGACAGGAGACATGGCTCTAGAGCCGGCCAACGAAGGACATGAAAGATCTCCTTGTCACCAAGACCATTAATTATCAACACCTAAGATTTGTGTCAAACATTGTGCACATCAAGCACGGTTTCTTCAAATATGTGCACATTTGGCCTTGTGGACTGTATTTTCCTCAAGCTTTTTTTTTCTGATAATAATAAACATTTCCACCATATTTCAAATGATGTATTGTGTTTAATAGCTTCCTTGTGGAAGTGACATTTTTGAAATTTTTTTAAACAAATGGTCAAATATAGTTTGGCATTTTATGATCTGAACAAACAAATAATATTTTTATGCTTTTGCAAACAACAAAATATTTAGTAACACTCTTACTTAAAGTCCTTATGTATAATGTATTATAAAAGTAGTTTTAATGCATTAATTATGCCTTCTAATGCACCTTATAACACACTGCATCTCATAAATAATTGTAACCACAGTTAATACATTATAACACTTATCAATTCATTGTTACACTAAGCATTTTAAATTTGGTTGTAACGTAGTAATACGTAATATATATTTCATTTAAAGAAGATTAATTTAGCTCAAAGGGAATCATTTGTGATTTTATAGGGAATTCTGGACAGAATCAAATTACTCACGCTGATCACTGGAGGCGGCAGCGATTCACTGAAGGGAGTCAGATAACAATCAACTCTGCACTGGATATTAAAAATCCAAAAATATAGCAGAAACACTATTTAATAGCACAGTAACAAGATCGACAGATTAAGACATTAACTTGTGAGCACAAAACACAAGATACTTCTCTTTTCAATATAAATAAGATTTTATTTGATAAATCTAAGACATGTAAACTAATCTAACACATGAACACAAGCATTCACACATTCACACGTTGCAGAAAGAGAGAAAGTAAGAAAAGGATGAGCTTAAAAGAATGAAAATATGAAATCCCAAGTTTACAGCAATATGTGCAATTGCATAGACCTGAACAACCATCAATCACTTATTTAACCCCCGCTTTGAGTTTCTCAATGAGGTTAAAATTTGTATTAAACTGCGCCGACTCAGCAAAAGTCTGGAGGTTACTTGCTTGCTTTGCCTCTGGGATTCCCTTTTGTCGTCGTTGTCACGGGGGGGTTTCCCAAGTTTGCTGATTGGTTGGATGTTCAGTAGTCGTTGAAGTGACGTCTTGGGAAGCTAACGGTTGGGCGTTGGCTGAGGATGCGGAGTTGTGGCTAGTAGAAGTTTTGAGGTGGTCACAGACTCGAGTTGAACTCGACGCATGACGGCACAACTTACACTGAGAACACGAAACTCGCAACGGAAAAGGAAAGAAATTAAAAGAATAAAAGGATGTAACGAGACTAGGTGGGTTTTCTTCTCATTGTGGTGGCAGCTGGCACTTAGGCCAGAGCACGCTCAAAGAGGAGCTTCAAAACGTGGTGGCAAAAGAGAGCAGCAGAGGAGAAGGGACTAAGAGAGCTAAGAGAAGCTAAGAGAAAGTTTGATGGTGTCCTGAGTTTTTAAACTCGGCTTTCAGACCGTCCCATCTGGACGTCTTGACCAATTAGATATTATCTTTGCTTGAGGTGTTGCTCCGTTTCTCCACCCAATCAATAAATCAACATGTTATCTGATCAGTCACATGGTCCGAATTTTCCCGCTCTTGTAAAGTATAATTTTGGAAATGATTTCTATAACAAGACTATGATACATTTGACAAAGAATTGATTGGAAGAAACATTTAAAGCATGAATTTTCAAACTCATACATACCAAACACATATGAATCCTTCAGCTATTCAATAATGATTAAAAAGACATACATAATATGTGATTAAAACATGATAGTTACTTGTGTGGGTTACATACATGATATGGAGTTATGCATAAAAATGTCCTTTTAAGATGATTTTTGGTGCATATGAAAAAGAAAGTCTCTGTATAGAACAAAAAGGTGTTCTTTGGGCAAAGGAATTTCAGTCTGGTTTTTGTCTTGTATGGGTGTTGGGGGGAAAGTCAATCTAAAGACGCTCGTGATTTCCAGCGTGGAACCCATGTGATGGCCATCTCTTTGCCATCAGTCTTGATTGCTTGCCCCAAATTTGACGATTCCTTCCCAGCTGACTTATTAATAAATGTTCTTTTGTCTCAATGTTGCTAGCTGTTCTGTGAAAGAGTCGGTTAGTTTGCTTGCTCCAAAGTAGTTGCAGCTAGGATCTGCGATTTTATGACGTTGTTCTGTTTCCTATGGAATTCCATCTCCCATGTTTCAATGTTCTAATCGCATCTTAAATTTGTCTGATTCAGTCTCTGATATTCTACATGGTTATAATTATTTACGACAATATATAATGCATTACAACACCCATTGTGAATAATTGTAATGCATTATAGCCTTTAATAACCCTTTATAATGCATTATACATGAAGGCATATTTCATATATTTCGTTAACAGTGAAGATTTACCTTATTTTTATATTCATTTTTTATTAACACACAGCAAGTCTCATTTCTCAAACATCCTTTTTATTTTTAGAACACTTTAAAATGATCATTTTCTTATTTTAATACTGAAAGTCTGGGTGTGAATGAGGGGCAAAACAATCAAATCTGCAAATAAAACCATCTTAAAAGTAGCAAATATAAATAACAGAGGAACACTAAATAGTTTCTGACACCGTTTTAATGTGACCTTCACATAACATAACAGAAAAAGTTGAAATTTGTTCGTTTTAATAAAAATCAAGCCCTGGGAACACCCAACAGTGAGGAGAGCATGCGATCTCCCTGCTACATCTCACGGTCTATGTACTGTTTTATCAGTCCACGGGCTCATCCCCACTCCAAACATCTCACTCGATAAAAAACCGCAATGAGAAGGGAAAGGAAGCGAGGGGAAGGATGTCTCGACTGAGCAATCCGACGCTTGGTAATCCAGTCACGAGGAGTTGATCAGCCTTCCCTGTTTACCCACGGCAATCTCCCGCTCTCATCTGTGGCCTGAGCCCGAGAGCCGAGGGGATTTCCTGGGGGAGTTCAAAAAACAAAAACGGCAGGCCACAACTTATTAGAGGATAACGAAAAGCGAGAAAGCACAGAGCGAAAGCTTAGGAGCAACATCCCACCCAATCTCACCTCATAAACAACTGTGTGAGAACGGTGGGGGTGGGATGTAGGGATGATGCTGCGGTGCTAACTGCCAAACCCAACAAAACATGACTTGATAAACCTAATAGGCTATTTTGACTTCAGATTTCCCTTTTTTTTGGAGGGAAGGCAGATTCAATTAAAGTCAGAGGGAATCTGCTTGACACCTAATTCACGCTTGTCAAAAGGAAGGGAGGGGGCTAAAGACGTGCTTTAACACACATTCCTATTAAGATGTTAATGTGTACTGGACGAAGGGATAAACAGACCAGGAACGGCAGAGACGATTCTTCCTCTTAAACCTCTTCCTGCATCCGAGATACTGTTGTCGGTTTGTTGCTTGCTTGGGTCATTCTCTCACTGAATAGATTTGATAGAGATTAACATAACTTAACAAATGGAGTGAGGACAGGGACAGGACTGTCTGTTCCCACCCAGCATCAAGTGATTTTAATGTCCGCTTTCTCCTTTCCACCCTCTACAGCCTGAAGATAAATGAAGGGGTGTTCGGAACTCAGCCAGGGCGACGAGAAAGAAGATTGAGGCCCATGATCGCGCCACGTTTGGAGGTGCGCTGGTGTGCCGGGCCGCCCTTAACACAATGACTGCACCGTAATTCAATAAGAGTCCACTGTGAACCAACAGTTTGTCTGTGTAATTCGAGAAGCAGATGGTTTAAAAATGAGTAATTCTCAAGCAACCTCCTCTAATCTCAGCAGCCATTTTGCCTCCGGAATATTCAGTAATTCCAAGAAATTGCCATCTTAATGAAACCCTAGAAATTTGCTCTCATCTCAATTTGACTAGACGGAGTCATATAATTACACGTACTGCGTGGTGCTTATGGAAGAATCATTACCATAAACAGTATTCCTGTTTAACGTTTATGACTGCAGAATAAGAGACCGGAATACTCAATTACCCAGTTGGATAAGTGAGCGAGCGCGTGAGTGAGTGAAGGAATGATTAACTGAAGCTAGATGGAAAGCGTGTGAACGTTCTCCAGAAAGTGGCAAGAGCGAGTGCCATCGGGCACTGATAAAAGCCGACTTTGATCTGATCCGAAAGAACCAAGTCTGAGATGGGGTCTGATTTTTCTGCACTGGCATTTGTGGGAAGCTCATCCAAGGTCAGCACTAAAGAATAACCTCAACTTCGAGTGTGCCGTTGCATCGTACTGCACCTCCAGCTACTACAATGAATCGCTAGTCGGATCTGACACTCATCCAAGAGTCCACGGTCTCCAGTTTCTGAAATATCTCTCCTGTGGTGAAGGAGGATTGCTGTGAGCTCTCAGGGTTCACACCTTAGGCTGTTTGAGGTGGTGTTGAGGAATATGAGATAGGAGAGAGATAGAAAGAGAGAGGAAAAGAGCTTCATCAGTCTTGAGACCATGCACTAAGCATGATTTTTACTGGAAATGAGGCAAATCACCCGGCTGGAGTGGACACTTTCTGCCAAACTTACAGTGAGAAGACATGATGAAAGATCCTATCAGCTTCGCTCTTCCGCTGAACAGTTTCCCCAGCAGAAATGATAATTCTTCGCCACCTGATATACAAAAAACCCCTGAATATTCTCTCATTTTGCACTGCCGCACTCTAATCCAGTTACCTTAAAATGAAGTTATCACATTCAAACACACAGACCATTATGTAACTTTTCATTAGATTCCCTGTTTCTTGCCTCAACGTAGTTTACAGCTTTGGCTTGCAAACTGAAAAGAATATCTAATCTAACACCTCAGCCTCCAGTGTTGGAGAGTAACTAAAAGTAGTGACACAACTAACTTGACTACATTTATCAGTAGCTGAGTTGCTTAAACAGTACGGTCACTTTTCCAGTAACATGCTATTTTCGAAATGAGCTGAAGACATAACCACATACATTCTCCTATATACCATTATGTAACTACAAAGTCTTTATAGAAATACATAATACAAATATTAATTTATGAATGTATTTTTATAATCATACAGTTACTAAGTTGTATGGTTGCTACTTTTTTAAATTAGTAGTATTACAGTAGTTTATCCTACATCCAATAATTCATCCTCTGATAATTTAGAAATCACAACTGTGGAATTGCTTCAGTTTCAGAGTTTCAAAGTAAAGCCATTGGGCGGAAAACACAAATCAAAGAATACTGATGTAACAGGCATGCCTAACATCCTTCCATCACTGCTCAGCCCTTTTTCACACAAGCACAAAGCAAAGCAAAGCCAAAACCCAAAGCTGACATTTAATTCTGGTGTTCAAAGTCTAAATGAAGACAAAAGGTGGAGAAAAGAGAATGAGAGCAAACAGAGCTCTGCATGATGCCAGGACCTTGAGTTATGAGCGAAATACCAGAGCAAAAGCAATCTGGACAGAAAGAGGACAGGACGTGTCTCTGAGGGGTTTGAGGTGAGGACCCTAGGGGCCGAAGTGCCGCAACACATCTCTTCCTCAAGAAGTCATGCTTCCTGGTTTGAAGAAATCTCCCAAGACAATAAAGTGTGATAGGTGGATTGACTTCAGCGGGTCATCTGTCCCATCAACACCACTGAGGGAGACAGTCTCAGACTCTCCGTCAAAAACAATGGTACGGATGAGTCTGTGGCCACTAGGGCACAAGCAACACTGTCTCTTTTGTGGACACCCAGATAGTGAACCAGCAGTTATTGATTCCACTCCCTTTGTCTCCATCAGTGTTGACATTTTCAAGAGTGGAAGACTTTTTAAAGAATGACCCAAAATAAACCTCTTTTGTGTCTTCACGCTATCTTTCTATCATATCTTCCTTTTCAAACCAGTACAAGCGCATCTTTTGAGAGCAGACAGGAATAACAACAATCACTGACAAGAACAGACAGCAGAACTGGGGTTTCGATCCTGTTGGCCATGACAAAAGGTTAGAAGTGTACAGCTCATATTCAGAATGTTCACAGGCAGTCAGAGAACGCATTGCGCTGTCGGTTTACGCCTCACTGTTCTTAGCACAGGTGCGAGGAGGAGATATGCTGCCGTTTTTTTCATGAGTTGAGCCGGTGGCTACACTTGATCTTGCACTCATAGTCAATTACCTCACTTCCTCAGGAAAAAGCTTCTGTTGTTTTATCATCTTGGACTCAGGCGGTCATTGCCCACTTCTAATAACTTTCTCAAAAGAAGCCCAAGCAGCAACAGATACTGTGCTCCAGAGGAGATTTGAAATGAACTTTGCTGTGGCTCATTGGGTCTCCACATACATCAACATTTATTTTTTATCCTCCTTTAATTTTGTTTCATTTTCTTCATTCTTTTTCAGATTATTTGGTTTAAATAAAAAAGTTTGGGTTCAGTACGTTTTTTTTTAATTTTTTTTTTTAACTTTTATTAAGCAAGGATGTATTAAATTTTATTTAAAAAGACCTAGAATGTTACAAAAGATCAAACACTGCAGAAAAAACATTTTGATAAGAAATGATTCTGAAAGACCATGTGACACTGAAGACCGGAACAATGGCTGCTGAAAATTCAGCTTTGGTAACACAGGAATAAATTTACTTTAAAAATATATTAAAATTGGAAACAATTATTTTAAATTGCAATAGTATTTCACAATATTACTGTTTTTATGTATTTTGATCAAATGCAGCTTTGGTGAGCATAAGAGATTTCTTTCAAAACCATTAAAAATATCTTTCCTAATTAATTTTGACAAAGCCCTGTAATCACATGATTAGGCTCTAATTATACAGAGCCTTTTCATTGATCCAAGTCATACCATGCATTCAGCCTCTCTCTACAACTATCATACTGAGTTGTACCATCACTGGTAAATTAAAGCCTGACGATTTAGCCAGTAATCCAAATATCATCAAAAAGAAGCACTTCATAATCAAACATCTGCAATGAAAGAATTGCAAGGCGATTTGCAGTGATGTAGCTGGTATATGATATCACTTATGGCTATATAAAAGGCCAATTGTGGCTCTTCATGTTTTAATAAAGTTTAATAAAGCCCTCCACTCAGAAATCTCATTAAATTCAATCAGCGTTTACTCACTCACAAAACTTCCACATCAAAATTTCTCCTTTGGGAGAAACACAAGAAGCGAGCCGATGTTCAATAAGCTTTCAATCACTTTTGATGTACTGACATCCAGAAACCGAACACCCGAAATCTCGCCTCAAATCACATGGAAGCATTATAAAAAAAAAAAAAAAAAAGGCAGGCTTATCTGTTTTGACTTTGAAAAGGAAGGAATGTCTGTGGCAATTTTCTTAATTCTTCTCTTTCCGTATGCCATTTCCATGATGGATGGAAATGTTCCATCTCTCTACATGGGGAGATAAAATACTGCACTTCACTGCATTTTACTTTTACTTTCAAGTATTGCTGTTAGACTAAGTGATAGGTAAAGTAAGAGATGTTCTAGATTGAATGGTGGCTCAGAAAAGAAAAAGAAATAATGTGACAACAGCGAATGGTGCGCAAGGTGGTTGTTGACGGACTTCACAAGGCTGCTTGTGTTAATGTGTTTTCTCTCTGTATCGAGAAAATGAAACCACCTTTAAAAAAAAGTCAGGGTCACCCTGTCTACGGGCAAACAGAACCCATCGCACTCACTCAAGCGCAATCGATTTGACAAGGAGGGAAAAGTCTACCCTCTGGGCAACGCAAGTGTCTCATTTCAAAGGATGTGTTGATTTCAAAGACAGCAGATCTTCTAATTAGATCCTCTAATCTTGTAATTAAGCAAAAGTGATTGCCATGGTGAAAGTGTGAGCAGATTGGAATGAAATGACTCTGCTCTTGGGCCTGTGGTCGGATGGATCACAGATGTGTTATTGCAAGCGCTGTCTATATTTACCTGTTCCTTCAGCCCAGCAGCAGCAGCAGTCCTGTGCTGTAATGGAAATGTAATTAAAAATCTCATTGACCCCCTGTGTTGCAGTCACCCCGTTCAGAGGCTTATGTATAATGCTCAATTTTGCTATAGCCACTTAGAGGTAATGCATATGCAGCGGTCTTGTGCGACAAAATTGGATTTGAATGTATTTTACCTGGAGGTGTTTCAGTGTTTCTGCACATAGGAAGCTATTTTGTACTTTAAGGGCAATGGATATCGGCAAATCGAAGATGCTGCTTTCTATTCGGTAAACACAAAAGTCTCAAGTCATAGTCCAGTGGAATTTCCACAGCAATGTTTGAAAAAAATCAATCATGTTGGCAGAGACAAAATGAAGTCAAAGTCATAAACAGAAAGATTTAATCTCTCTCGTAACCTTTTTGTTTCCTTTTGCGTGGCCTGTATGAAGAAGCTTGAGATAAAGGGTGTCTCGGGTTCCTTCAGACAAATCATTATGATTAGCGATTACACTCAAGCGTGGCCTATTGTTGATGACAAACACTGGTTATATTCAGTTCAATTTCCACTCAATTTCCTCTGCTAAAATCTCCGGGGCCATTCGGAAAGGTTTCCACTTAAACATATTAACAATGTAATTATTTCAAAATGAACTTCATGATAGCAAGAGACTGGAGAGGCAAAAGCATCGTAGCTAGGAAACATCCCACGAGGAGCTGAGGAATGTCTCCAGGTCACCTTTTCCTTTTCCGTGCCGTCTGTTTATCATCCCCGGCACTGCGGCCACTCCTTTTTGTCAGTTCCCACCTCGAGCTCCGTCAGTGCTGACACATACGGCAGCCTCCGCAGATTTATAGTTACAGTACACAGAGGCGGACAGAACTGGGCCACGGGGGGCGTTCGGAGGCAGGACATAGAACGAGGGCAACCTTTACAAGCTGTTTAGATGCCACGGATTTTGAGCTTGACAGGTGTGCCTGAGGCGTACTCATGGACGACGAACCAGGTCCTGTGGTTAAGAGATGCTTGATCATTTGTACTTTCAGTACGGCCATGTTTTTGCTTTGGCTTCTCCTCGTCTGCCCTTCAAACATCAATAAATCCTCAGGCTGCTTGGGCTGCTTTTGTGGACTAACTCGCATTCACAACAATCCAGCATTATGCAAATCTGGGAACAACACATTCGGCACAAGGGACTTGCGTTGTTCCATTCTGTGAGAAGCAGGGGAAGTGAAGTTTGTCAGAGCTAATCCAGGATAAGATGTCCCTTCCAGGGAACCGTACAAAGCCACGGGCGAGATGGGTGTATTCCTCAGATGCCGCTTCCCTCATTTCCCTCGAGCTTAGGGATCAGTGTTAATTCTTCCCCCTCAGTCGCCAGGAAACCGACAGAGCCAGACAGCATCCAATCGCCTAGGGCGGAGCGCAGGCGCAAACTCCGCTGAACAGGCCAGGGTCATCCACGGAGCAGAGATCTGCCTCCTGCCCTCTCGCTGACTTTATCAGAGCCACCGAATAAATGGCTTTGAATTCCACAATGAGCCTTGCGACAGTGGGAAAACAGCGTTGAATAAAATGTCATACCATGTCGTGTAAGGGGGACATATCTGGCAGAGCCCCCTGGAACCTCATTTTGTGTGGCTTCTAGTGAATTTCTGTCGCTTTGAGGGCTGACGGTGCGATGCTGTATCTCCGTCGCAGCAGGTAAACCACTTCCTGGTGGTGTAAATGAAAACCTTTGGCTGGTTGACTGGAGGAAGCCTGCACAGGTGTCCATCTAATACACTCCTCACATGAAAGGGAAGTCTGCTCCAGCTTCAATGCACGGGCTGGAGAGAGAAAAGTTCCCCTGCTCTCAGCGTGAGCTTTCTGGCCTGCTATAGTTATATAGACAGCAGGGAGGAGATTATAGATGTTCAAACATTTATTTTTTCCTCAGCCAGCTGGACTACTAAGAGTAATGTTTCATGTGAGACTTAATTGATGCCCAAGACACTTAATTGCTAGATAAAAGAGGCAGGATGGACAACGTCGTTTCACTTAATAATAGCACTTAATAATAGTGCTAATGCACCTTTTAGGCAAACAATTTTTGCAGTCAACTCTTGGAAGACAAAGTGGAAGATGCAGCCTTTAAATAATGAGCAAATGGGTTAGAGCCATAGCCTAGTGATTAAGGCATGTTGCATGATGCCACTCAAGGGGTGAACCTGTTTCCCTATCGTTTCCTGTCTCCTCTTTCACTGCCTCCATCTAGTCTTTATAATATAATATAATAATATAATATAATAAATAGGGCTGTCAACGTTAACGCGTTAACGCATACGATTAATCTAAAAATATTAACGCGTTAATAGTTTTTAATGCAAATTTATGGTTTGATAAGGTTTGACCCCAACTTCTTGCCATCATCGCAGGCGGAAGGTTATCTATCATTGCGTGATAAGGGTACAGTGAACCAGTGTTGCCAGAGTCACGGTTTTCCTGAACAATTGAGCTATTTTGAAAATGCAGTCGCAGGAAAAATTACAGAGCCGTGGGTTGCGGTTTTTTGGGCTACTTTTATAATGTACCGCGGCCGCCCAAAGTGTATATAGACAAATAAAAATGAAAATAGATCCTTTTACTAATGTGTATTATACTTGGAATGTATACCTGGCAACTTAAGAATGGAGAGGCGGTTGGTTGTGTGAGTTTCAGCCAGAGCATACATGTTAAGGCTTTTACACAGCAGAAATAAACATGACAACAGCCACTATAGATTATATAAGATAATAAACACACGATTACGATAGGATATGGTTTGTATGTGATTTTCTTGAGATTTGGATATTTTCATAACAATAATGAATGTGTACATCTGAAATGCTAATTTGTACAGCAATAAAAAAGGCTATAAATAGCATATTTTAACAACAGTAAACAACCAAATTCCACATGTGATCGCAAAAGGAAGTTATTACAAACACTCGATGGTGGTTTAAAGTGAGTTTTGAGTAAAAGTGTACTATTAATCTCAATAATTGTCTTATGTAGCACAATGCTAATGTTAGCTCTAATGCAACTGCAGAACAGGTCCAATTCTTCTTCATAATGCATTTTGTCATAATACTTCACGTAAGGTCGCAAGAAAATGATTTGTTGTATTTATTTAGAAATACTTTTGATAATAGTTGGGTAAATGTATACTGGGATTGAAGCGATGTGGCTTGGTAAACGTTTTATTGCCAGTATAAATGCTGATAATGGCTGAATAAAAACAGAAGAATAATGATAAAAGAATAATAAGGATTATGTCTCATACCTGGTGGAGGTGTGAAAGGTTCTGTTTCCTTAAACTAGTTTTTGTCATGCATTTCTTTATTTCAACACATTTACAGGTAAATCCTAGTATTTTAAATTTGCGATTAATCTGTGATTAAATTTTTTAATCGATTGAAAGCACTAATAATAAATGTAAAAAAAAGTGTAAAAAAATGTTAAATGTATAATTTGATATTTATAATTATTTTAAGTGTATATTTTCACATAATTTAGTTTTTTAGTCTTTAGAAAATGTACATTTTTATCATTGTGCATTATGTTTAATAATACTTGATATTAAATATTTATAAATAAATATAAAAATATAATATAAAAAATAATCAAATATAATAATATTATAAATATAAAACTACACATCAAATTATAAATGGAAAAATATAAATGTATAATAAAATAATAAAAACAATACGGATTTATATTTTTTGTGCATTGAGGCTAACAAAATGTTGGCAGGGAATGCAGAAAAATCCTTATTGTTGAGACCTGCTGCATAAAAGGGTAGTGTTGTTTCCAATTAGACAGGAGTACTGAGACTGTCTGTGTCTGCTGGGAGATCGAAGCCATCTCAAATCCATGTTTTTTCTTCCATTCAGACTGGCCCATGTGAGCTGGCTCTCTATGTTCCTACTTATTAGTCAGCGGAGGAGAGTGCCGAGCGGAGAAAGGTGTGCATTTGCTATCCCAAACCCTCCGCTTCTGTTAATGCTGCGCAACTCTCAGACTAATTACTGTAGCATATGCGCATCACCTGCAGGCAGTCCTGAAGGCACCTCGGAGCCCTGCCTCAGCCATTCACACGCCAGCCTTACTCCAAACCCTGCTCATCAGAAACACCACACACCGCAGCAAAGCACCACTGACAGCCATACATCACTCGCTCAAACTAAGCAAGTGTGGCTGCGAAAGGAGAGATATGAGAGAAAAAGGCAGACCCTGAGAAAGTCTGTAAAGGAGGCGACCCTTGAAGCTGCAGCAGAACTCGTTCCTGTTGATTGATGAAAGCCCTGGCCGTGATGGCATCCAAATGTGACAATTCGGGGACATTAAAGGCGCCAACTCTTCTGCTTCACCTCCTGCAGTCCAGCTGGGAACAAAGTGGTCATTATCCCACTGTATTCTGCTATGGCGCTCCCTGCGGTTCAGAATCTGCTCAATTATCTTCTCCTCCTGGGCTAAGGCTGACAGGCGTGTTGGCAGGTGTGTCCTTTCCATCCCGTTCACCTCTCCTACTGGAGGATTAGAGAGTGAGGGGGGCATCGACTAACGCTACGCCTCCAGAGCTGTTAACGGCCATGCACTTTCATGCCCGCTGGACAGATGAGCGATGAAAGAACAAATGCTCATCTTTGGAGATGGAGCAAAGAGACCAGGCCTCAGATGACCGCAATATATAAGAGAGGGCACCGTCTGTCAGAGGTCTATCAATGAGTATAATCAGAACAAAAATGCAGAATGCTGCATTTGATGAAGGGGGATGAAAATGGAATCACTGCCTGATCAGTCTTTGAGGGTCTGAATACAATATCTTGTATAAGGCCAAAAAATATCAACAATATTCCATAACAATTGAATACCTGATTCATAAATAAGTTCTATCAGTTCTGTTTTTGTGCATACAGTGAAAGCCAATGGGGTCCTTCAGACTAACGGCAGAAGGTCTAGGGAACCTTGGCCGCTTTGAACGGTCAAGGCCCGCCCAAGAGGCCATTTGACTAACAGGTAAAGCAACCAATCATGTTTCGTTTTGTGCTGCGTCATGTTTAGTGGCGCGGAAATGTCCCCGCACTAACAGACCGGTGTGTAAATCTCTCTGACATATTTTAAAGATTCTATGCTGCAAACTTCCCATTCTTGAAAATCCAGTGTTTAGTTGATCCTGATAAGCGCTCATCGTCACAGTTGTAAACGCGACGACTTTCTTCTTCCATGAAGGGCTTTGGCGTCACAGCATTTTTGTTTCCAAATGTCTCCCGGAAATCCTGTATAATTTATCCAATCTGATGACGACTTTGAAACTTCTGAAGTATTTCCAATTTTGTGGTCGATATGCATCAGACGTTCAGCCAACGGATGAGACTAATGGGGTCCAAAACAACACTGAACCCCATTAACTTCCACTGTTCCGCAAAGAAAAGCAAGTCATACAAGTTGAAGATATGATGACAGAATTTTCCATTTTGGGAAATACTGAGTACATTGTATTTTAGACATAGTTTCCAGTCTATTTTTGCTCTGCCAATGAAAATAATTCAATAGTCCAAAAAAAACAAAAACAAAAAAGGCTGAAGCTGGATGAACCGCCACATGTTGCAGTGCGTTCATCAGCAACATCAGCGCTCTCGGAAAACCTCTCGTCCCAATCAATTCAGGGGACAAGAACTAAGGAGAATTATTTGCAAAGGCAATCAGTAGATGCATATTCTCATTTCTCCACGTACATCCTCTCAGATTCAGAGCTTTTCTCATGCGCTGTCGTTTCCTATGCATGAAAGGAGTTCAGATCAGAGTGTTTGAAAACAAGACGTTAAGTAACACAGGCTTTACTACGCCACAACGGGCAGGGGAATCGTCATGGCGACTGCTTTGAGAGGATGAGGGAGAGTCAGTTAACATTGGCATATAAAACAGCTTCACATCAGAGGTGGCTAAGTTCATGTCAAACAGCGGCTTATATTTACCGGTGAGAGAGCGAGGGAGAGATTGGCTTAAATAAGCCCTTGCTTAATTTTGGCACCATGTGTGACACTCACAGATTTTCATTCATCCTTTTCTAAAGCCTGCTATTTATTTTAGAGGCTTTGTTTCACAAAAGACATTCTCTTTAGCATTCATAGGGCAAAAATGTAGATTTAATTTATTTCTGCCATTATGAAAAGTGTGACAGAGGTGTGGTCACAGCAACGAGAAAAATGAAAGCCATTATTACATCCCTACTGAAAAGACCCGCTCCTTTATGAAAAGGCAGACTCAGTCATATTGAGGACGAGGATTGAAAAGTTTTACTTTTATAATTGCGAGCAAATAGTCCTCCAAACCGGTTGGCCAGAGCGGAGTGATTTTCCATTTGTCGCAATCACGGGCAAACAAAGCGGTTATTTTACACCTGGTTTCTTACGGGCTCTTTGCCGCATTGTTACTTAAAGCACATCATCAAAAGACGCCGGCGTCATGTTTACCGAGCCCAGCCTCAAACATGTTATGTGGTGCCACACTGAACAAAGGATGATGAAATGACAAGAATAAGTGAAGTGTGTTCAATCATCCTCTTTGGAAATGAACAGGAATGAGGAGTACACCTGGATGGAGCGATATATAGACAGAAGAGAAAGACAGAGCCAAATGGAGGACCTACTGAATGGGCTTCTCACTATCTGAATTCACAGCAGATCCCGAGAAAAAAAAAAAATAAATGAACGAGATCTACATATATTGCTTTGAAAACAGTGACATGATGGCAATAAATCAGCTCGAGAAGCGGCAGGCAGAAAAGAGCGTGACCGTACATGCAATGGGTCGGGTGATGTGAGGTGTGATTAATACCGAAGGTGCCAGTGTGTGATGATACAGTAAGAGTTTGACAGAGTTGCTGACACGCTGATAAGAATTTGATCTATCTGACCCTGCCAACCATGTTTCTTCTCATCCGTAGTGTAATTCATATTCAGCCACATAACTACACCACACGACCCGTTAAAGAAAACATGAAATGGCTGTCACAAAACATTCAATTTCCATATCATGACATATTTCTGAAGAAAACTTATTTCAATGGGAAATAATGTTGATGTTAATCAATCGTAATTGATAGTATTGAAAAAAATCCAGCTGTGATATTATCTATCTATCTATCTATTATTAATAAGTATTATTATTCTTATTACATTTTACTTTTGCATGAGAAAATGAAACAAACAGTACAAATAATAAGAGTTAATAACATATTTACAATAAAAGTGAATATGTGACCCTGGACCACAAAACCAGTCTTAAGTAGCACAGGTATATTTGTAGCAATAGCCATAAATACACTGTCATTGGGTCAAAATTATTGATTTTTTTTATGCCAAAAATCATTAGGATATTAAAGTGCCCCTATTATGCCATTTTTAAGGTTGCTAATATTGTTTTATGAGTCTCCTAAAACAGGTTTACATGCATCCAAGGTCAAAAAAC
>JAFVLL020008265.1:36890-64390 GCA_021397915.2 Tor tambroides
TTACTGTACACACACAAAATTTTACTGTTTGCATTTCTAGTACAACCCTCTTTCCTTAGCTCAAGTATGCAAACCTCTTTGCCACATGCATTACACTGAAATTAAAATTTTCTAATTAAAATGGCAACATGATCGTTGTATAAAGTATGTGTTCATATGTTCTTCATTTTCACTGGAGGAAACAGCTGTGGTGTGATGAGGCGTGAACGCAGCGAAAACTTAAATACAGTGTTCCCCATATACTGTAGCCTATGACAAAAAACAGAAATGCACAGATGCAGATATTATAACAATCTATCGATAAACACACACCTTGTTGTCCTCTGTTTCTCGTTCTGCCCCGCCGCGGTCTGTTGATTGAAAAAGAACGCACTGAAAGACGGGGAGAAGCCGATCGAAGTCTGACGTAATTTTTATATGAACTTTAAAGGGGACTGAGGCGATCACGAATTTGTGTACAGTTTATGGACCTATAAGCTCCAAATTTTAGGGGGGCTATAGCCCCCCCTAAAAATGGCCTAGCGACGCCCATGGTAGGCGGTGACCAGTGACTGTCCTTATGAGTCAGTAATTCATCCAGCTTATTCGTTCAAAATGCAGATTCATTCAGGAACAAAACTAGTGACCATCTTTATGAGTTAGTCACTGAATCATTTAATGAACCGATTTGTTCAAAACACAGATTCATTCAGGACTAAAACACCACTACAGTGTACTTGTTGCCCAAGACGGGCAGTGGATGGTTGACGTTTGCTAAAATTAAAACTAAAACTATTACTTTTTTTTTCATTGAAATAAAGCTAACATAAACTATAAATACTAGACAAAAAACTTTAAGATGTTGCCTTTGCAACTAGCTGGAATAAGTTTAAGTTGACTAAATTATAAATATAAAAGCTTAAACTGAACTAAAAACATACTAAAAAAAAATACTAAAAATGACAAACAACAACATTACTAACCAAAATTAAAATTAAAATGAAAACTGAAAATATCAAAATAAATGCAAATTCATAATATTCATTAAAAGTATGGTAACACTTTATTTTATGGTGTCCTTGTTACAAATTGCATGTACCTACTATAGTAATAACAATAAATTATGCATAATTACATGCAACTAGCCTTAAACCAAACCCTTATCTTAACCCTAACCATATAGTAAGTACAAGTAGTTAATTGATATTACTAAAAATAGTACTTAAATGTATAATCATACTGTAACAAGGACACTGAAAAATAACGTGTAACCAAAACTACAGTAGTATCTAAATAATACTAAAATAACATTGTTTGGAACTATTTTATTGGCAGAGGAAAAACAGACAAACAAGCAGAAAATATTTTGTTTAAAATACTTATTATTGTTTACAATTACAAAGTCTGAAAACAAAAACAGAGAAAGAACAGCTATGAACAAGGATCATGGAGCCAATTAAATTAGTTGCGGACAACTAAGGCCTAACCTAAAAAAAGATCAAAAGGATGCACTATAAGAATTGATCGAAAAGATCATTCAGATTTCAGCAGTCTGCAGGAGCGCAGACAAGGACTCTATTAATTTAAGCTGGAAATGTTAAGTGCAGATTTAGCGTTTCAGTGCACTGGCCATCAGAATTCTGCATCTTCTCTTACGCCCAGAAAATGTCAAGATGTGGTTTATAGAGTTCAAGGTTATAACATCGTCATATTATCACCACGCTGGAATTCCACATGAATAACAGCTCTCAGATGCTCTTCAGATGCCAGAGCTGTCTGGGCAGACATGAAGGCCGTGCAGATCAAGGAGTCTGGAGTTAACCAGCCTGCCACGGCCTAGACGGTGGGGGTCATTGTCAAAACAAAGGAGGGCGCAAATTACCCATGCAAGTCATTTTAAATGCAAAAGATGCAGAGAATTTGGAGAGTTAAGTCGGAACCTGGATGCGATTCAAAACTTCCTCTTTTTCATCTCGGTGCCAGCCACTTAACCAGATGTCCAACAACATGTCGCCTTTTGCCTGATGCCTTTGTGGAGCTTGCCAACGGCTGCTGGAATAATTGAAAAATAGAGCTCATCTCGCTTAGCGGGGACGCTCTGGTCCCCTGTGAGTATGTGAACGCTGCAGGAGCCAGAGGGACCGGGAGGTGATAGATGAAGTGGAGCGGTCTCACCGAGAACCAACACCTCTCTCCGCAATGCAGACACAGCCCTGAGCCCAGCAGAGTCTCTTTTACCACTAAACCCATCAGTACATCTCGGTCTCCCAACCAGATCAGTGAAAGGTCAGAAAAAGGCTGGTAAATCCCATCATCCTCCTCTGCTTTGTGAAGGGACATGGGCAGCATATTCAAGAAAGAAATGAGAAATACCACATGCTAATTGCACCACTGTCTGTTTGTGGGGCTTTAAAGCGAAGGAGCTAAATTGGGATGGATGGATCATGCCCTTCTTTATCCATGGGACTATTTTTCTTAGTCCAGCGTTGTTGTGCTGGGTGCCGGGCTCGACATTAATCAAAGCACAAAAAGAATGTCAGCAGCCTCATGCGGGCTGAAGCACAAGAGAGAAGCCAGTCAGCTCAAATTAATTTCACTCCTGAGGACGTGCTTAATTGCAAGATCTATCAAGGTCCAAGCCAGGCTGACTGTCAACAGACAGACGCCACCAGAACCATGGACCGAAAGTAATAACTTCATGTTTACTGTAGCCGATCTGTCTGAAAACTAATGATCCAAACATCTTTGAGCTGGACAAATGGTTTGAAGTAAACTAGTTATGGATCTATCTATTCAATTTACAGTAATGCATATAGCAAAACAAAACTGCAACATCCTGCAACGCCATATCTGGTCCGGTCTTTTACGAAAATGAACGCTCTTTCATCTTAGGATCAAAGCTAGGTGTTGTGTCTTTTGAAGTTTGAAAAAGAGAGCGAGAGAGAAAAGAAGGAAAAAGAAATGTACTTTTATTGACTTTTCATCATCTACTCATTTATGTGACCTTTCCTAACCCCTCTCCTTAATATTTAGTGTGAACAAAAACCACTCTCATTTGGAATTTTATAGTGTCAAGCCATGCTCTGTGCTTTAGTTTATTCAGCATGGGTAATTAAGATAGCGTAGGCATTAAGGCAGCGTGTGTAATTCAAGTAGTGCAGATATTGAGGGTAAAATGTGTTTGTATTCAAGGACTCCACTAGGAGCTGCTCCAACGCTTGTGAGATTTCAGTTCCTGTAGCGCACAAGCAGGGAGGAGGGAGAAAAGACACGCTGAATGACAACCGCATAACAAACCTTCCAATACATCTGCGCTAAATGAATGAGTCAGTCCCTCAGAGATTAGAGAAGAGCACAACTGTATTTGCTTGTGTCTACTGTTCCTGCACAGATCTCTTTCCTGCATATTGTTTGATCGCTAATTATACTCCACTGCACGCTGACATTCTGACAACGTGACCGATAAAGGTGACAACAGAGCAAAGTATGACTACTCTAGATGTCACAAATACTGCTGAAAGCTTTACAACTGTAAATGCCATCTACTTAATGATGCCATTATAAGGACATGAATGTTTACATGATCAAGAAAGGCTGTTCAGAGTGGTTACTGTACTGAAGGTCATTTTAAGCCCTAATTACGGCTAAAATTCTATAAAAAATATTGTCTTTATGTTGTACAGTTTGCACTGAGGTCATGCAATCTGGAAATGAGGAGTCCCACTTGATACAGAACACAACATATTTACTTTAGCTTTATAGTTTCACACATTTGTGAGTTTTACCAATGTTAGATGTGTTCAGTTCACAACCTAAATATAATAATAATAATAATAATAATAATAATAATAATAATATATTAGAAAAATATTATATTACACTGTTTCATTATTTATATTAGAATTTATTATATTATATTTAATAATAATAATAATAATAGTTATATCAATGTATAAATATATATACACAAGTATATTTCAATATTAATTTTAAATATATATTTATTATTATTATTACTATCATTATTTATAATATGAATATATTTAAACTGAGAAGTACATATTAAGTATATAGAAGTATATAGTAAATATTAAACGAGCCATCTCTTTTTGCAGCTCAAACAAAATTTCCACATAACTGTTATTACTATTAACAAAAACTAAAACCATAAAAATGCCATTATTTAAAATAAAATAAACAATAAATAAAATAAACTATTTAAAAAAAAAAAATTATTTTACCTAATTGTCAAGACAACATATTCTCTTTTCCATTTAGTTTAAGTGCTAAAATAACTCAAACTAAAAGAACTAAAACTTAACTAAATGAAAACTAACAATAAAATAAAATTGCAGAAACGCACAACAAAATTACTAAAACTTTAAGCTAAAATTAAATGAAAAGAGAAAAATAAAATCTTATTCAAAATGTTATCAAATATAGTGGTACAGCAGGGATACTAAAACAACCCTGTTCCACATAATTCAAATTTAATAATTTATTGATTGATTTATTCATTCATTGATTTATTATGCATGCATCTGGCAGTTTTTTACACTTTTTTTTAACCTATATTAATGCATTTTTCAAAGTAGCATTAAAAATCTTCTCGGCTCACTAATCTGAGGCTGCACGTGCAGGTTGGATGGGCAAACTACTTCTGCAGCAGCTTTAGTGCAGTAAAGTGCAGCATATGAAATAAAGCAGCTGTAGCAGCATCACCCAGCACCTTCCACAATAAGCCAGTCTCTCATGGCTGCACGAAGCATCTGCATACGGTCTGGCTGTGCTCAGCATTCTCCTGATACTTCACAGGCGTCTGCTGCTAGGCCATGGGGTGTGCATGGAGACACTCCGCTTTGTGAGGCACAGAGATAAGTTTCAGCCAGTGGCGCACATGCATTTTTTCCCCCCGACTCGTCATTCCTGCATTTCAGCTCATTACCTTTATCAGGCCTCTGAGTGCTCAGAAAAATCCTTCTCTCAGCTCCTGTGGGTGAGCAGCACAGGATTCATGGAGGCATTAACTGCCTGGGCTGCTAATTCCTCCGGCCTTCTACTTATCATCCGCGGCCAGAAGATTGAGAGATGCCGATTTGCCACTCTGATTAGATAAGAAGAGGTGCTGGGTGACCTTTGATGCGCTTTGACTTGGTAATAAGGGCTAATGCTGGGTAGTAACCAACTAAAGGAAGCTACTAACGTGACTACAGTTTTCATGACAGTAACTAGCAACTGAAAAAATTATAATGCTTTTTTTTTTTTAGGATTCGTTTTTTTTTTTTTTGACTTTGCAGACAAACGGGCTGAAAAAGAATTGAACGTGCTCTCTTTAACTGTGCTCTGATTTATTTTAGAGAATTGATTCATTAGGACTGTTCATGTGAATCAAGTGGTTTAAAAAAATCATTCATTTATTCGATTTACCCCTACAATGAAGGTGCATGTCTGGTATTTTTGTGTTCTTGTTTGTAAGATTTTTAGTTAAATGCTGCTCTTCATAACAGTGTTTTTGACTTATACTGTATAAACGATGGTGTCAGTTATTGTACAACAAAAAAAAAAAAAAAAGAGAAAGAAATCCACCTACTCCAACTTACAAACTTAATTTCTGTTGCTGCCTTAAATTTGAAATATAATCAAATTGGCTGTGTAAGTCATTTCAACTTAATTTATATTAATATGAATTAAAAGACTGAGATTGAGTCTTTATAACTTCAAGTTAATATCTTTATAACAATGTATAACTTAATGATTTATTGATCATACAATTTCTTACAGTGTATTATGTGCAAAACATTAACATATCTTAAAACTGAATCTTAAAAACAAGTTACATATTTATATAGCCCCTTTAATAGCTTCAATGTAGCTAATTTCTGTTAGCTTATAGTAAGGCTAGCTAGTTTGTTGGAAAGAAAGAAAGAAAGAAAGAAAGAAAGAAAGAAAGAAAGAAAAAGTATTATCTGTTTCAAAATAGTTTCATGATGGGCAAAGGACAACCTGGTCTGTGAACTACCGTTTAAGAAGAATGGCGTTTACTTCAGATTGTCCATGCGGTTTATGGAATCTCTGCATTGACTAAATTAGTAGCTGAATGTATCACAGAGTGCTTGGATGAGGCATCAAAATGGTGAAGAATGTCCTCTGCTTTATAATTACGTTTTAGAAAGCACACAGTGTCTTGCTGTAGGGAGAAGAGTGTATCTCTGAATGAACTGCTTTCATGAAACATGGCTTGAATTTCAACCAGTGGAAACTTGCATACTGAAATTGAATTTGTAATTCGTATCTAAAGCTGAAATATTCTAAGGGAAAAAAGAGGAAACTCAGTTCCAAATTTAGTGAATTTTATTTTTATTTAAGTGAATTTTCATCAAGAATGTTTTGCGAAAGTGACAAAACAGAGATTAGCATCGGGTCTTCTTAAAGTGAGCTCAAATAAAAAGCTTGCAGGAAATTTGCCAAGTTTTTGATGCCTGTTTTGTTAGTTGATGTGGATTTTGTATTAATATGCCCCCTGTGTCTATCAAAACAGAAACAAATAAACAAATAAAATAGAAAACATCAATATTTCACTCTGTTGAGCAGAAAATGGTTTTGACCAAAATCACAGCTACTAGTGTTCAACAGCCTGTTTGTTCATCATGGACTGATGAGCACAAGATCACTGCAATAAAAGTCTGATACACCACCATATTTCAGACCAGAAATTAATATTGTTTATTTGTTTTATATATATATATTGGGGTAAGCTCTGAGACTTTTTATTGAAATTGTACTATAGTACTTCAGCAGTATAAAAGTTTAAGGCAGTTAAACTCCTTTTAAACAATTTGTAATCGTATTTCCTGAATTTGGTAACAAAGCTCAATGGCACACTTTACCCCACATTCAATGTAGAAAATGTATGCTTTTGCTATTTGTAGCATTAAAACAACATTGTATTTCTTAAAGGTGAATTTCTCATGGTCAATCCTTTCTATAAAGGAGGTGACACATCTTACCCCAATCTCCCCCTACTTTTTGCATATAACCATTAGTAGAGTATAAAGTAAAAAAAAAAAAAAATGAAGACAATTTTCTTTTTTTAAAAGATGCTGCTGTTCGATGCTGCTCTTGGAATAAAATGCAGTGCATCATATTGAGCCGAATCAATCCCTGCTCACCCACAGAGAGACAAACTTTTCACTCTAGAATAATTGGGAAAGTTGTGTCTCCATGGAGAACAAATCAAATGGTTTTTCAAATTAAAACTATTCTTGGAAAAAAACATCACTTTAGAGATAACAGTGAAAAAAGTAAGATAATATGATGGCAAAAATACCATTTCTGCTATTTGTGGCAATGTGACTTGACCACCGTGAGTTGTGACCGCTGCGAAGACAGGCAATTAAAGATGTGAACGTGTGCACGCAATCCAAACCCGGGTGAGGCTTTTTTACAAAGCACGAATGATGTAAATTAAAGCAGATTTCCTGACAAAACATAATAAAAAGCAACGCAGTCTTAGAGAACACCAACAGTATCATCATGGCAGTCCATTTGCATCCGATTCTCTGGAGCCGAAGGAGAGATTAATGCTCCACCACCAGGTGAACGGATTAATTGATTCCATACCACTTCCCTTCACCAAAACCTTTTCACTGGGTGACATTTATACAAACAACAAAATACAAAAATTTTGTTGCAAGAACATGAGTGCAATCTGACCTTATAAAACCCTTCGAGAGAAGGCAAAAAAAACACAAAAAACATGGCAGTTGTGGTTGTTGTGAAAGTGATGTGCACTCAGGGTTGACAGAGGGGCATCTGCTATTACACACCACAATTACCGAGATCCCAGAGCTCCAATGAGAAGCTCCATAAATGGACTGTTTGTGTATGTGTGTGGAGAAAGACACACAGAGAGGGACCTGTGAGATTGCAAATGCTCCAATGCTGAGGCTCAGCCAATTATGAGCTCTCAATGGCTTAGGTCTGCTATCAATGGCCAGTCATACGCAGTTACTTCTGCCAGTAACCAGCATGAAGCGCATCAACGGCACCATCATACTGTGTAATACTGACAAATAAAAGACAACAATATTTACTCGCAGCGCGTTACTTAATAAAACGCTGTATAACAAAGCGAGAGTGTAATTCTTCAAAGCACCTCGACAAATAATCAATTCTGCTCCAGTCGACTCATTGCGGTTCAACGCAATTTGAGTTGTTATAACAGGATCCAGCCGATAGCTTCCACCGTCCCCGCGGCATTGGAGAACGCCAATTCCAATCATCACTGAGATGCTGTAGTGGAATCTCCTAATAATGCTGCTCTATTGAAACTGGCAGGGCAAACGAAAACTCAGCGCGCGCTGTATTATTTGCAAATTTATCAGCCACTAAAAGCTATATTTCTGCAAAATGTGGAGGTGGATAAACATAAATCCTTGCAGGATGACTGGATCAGAGGTAAATTTCCTCCATTTTCACACTTTCACAGCATAAATGTACTGCCCTCACCGGTGACCTGTTTACTAGGACAAAATAAACTGCATCACCGCAGCATTTTTAAGCACCTTTTTTTAAATAGATATGTAGAATGTGCAGTCTCCTTTTCTTGTGAGACCTTTCCAATTACAAATTTCTGATTTTGCAAAATCTAAAATGAATCTTTTTGGTTTTTAGTGAGGCTGATGCTAGAAGTAAATATTCAGTAACAAGCATACCAAGCACTTTCCATGAACAGAATAAAGAATAGGCCTTGGAATGCAGTCTTTTTTTTTTTTTTTAAACCTTCACTAAATGGTCAATGAAAGATGTATAGATTGCAGAAAATGTTGATTTATATGGGCTGGTTCATTTTCAGTTCATTACAACCCTGCTGCCACAAGAGGATGTGTCTAAAACAGTTTACAGCCCTGATTTGTGTGATTTTGTAATTGTCTAGCAATAAACATTAAATAAACATCAAAATTAAATAGACAAAAAGTTAAACAGACAAAATTAACTGGGCAACATTGTTATCTAATTACAAGGTTGAACATTTATCAAGCTGTCTGCTAGCAATTTTATATCTTTAGCTTTTTGAAGATAAATATCCCAAAAATTATATAAACATGTTTGCTTAATCATTTTCTTCTTAAGGTAACTTTGGTAACAGGGTTGAATAAGCATTTTTCGAGAATGAGATGAGCTGTTTAGTTGTTCGGTAACAATTTTAAGGTCCAATAAACTCTTATAACAGTTTTGCCTAAATAAACTCTTAATTTGCTGCTTACTAATAGTAAGGTAGTTGTTAAGTTTAGGTATTGAATTAGGGATGTAGAATGTGGTCATAAGCACTAAGCAGCCAACATGTTAATAACAGGCACGCTAATAAGCAATAGTGAGAATTGCTCCCTATACTAAAGTGTTATCATTTATCTTCCCATCATGTTGTAGAATGAGTTCAAAAGATGGATTTTAAAAACGTATCATTTGTAAAAGGGTGAAAAATCACGCAGTTACAGGGTTTCACACAAAATATTGAACCCACATAAATACGCACAAGGAAAGAAAGTGGAGCAGTCTTTATTAGGAAGCTTCTGGATATCCTGTGCCAACTGAAAGATTGATGGAGAGGACGCTTTCACACCTGCAATGAAAATGCAAGCACTGAACTTTATCTTATTTCAGCTGGAATGGATGTTTACTGAACAGTATTACACTTGCTGTAGGTGTACTATAGGTGTATTATATAACAAACACCGTTACCTTCATCAAAGTCTCATTAACTCCCTCTCGCTTCGGCTAAAATCAAAGCAAATGTTTGCCATCTGGGAAAGTGCAGTTTGCGAGCAGGTTGGTGCGGTTAGAGCACAACACAGAACTAATAAGAAGAATATGGGGTTTGTTTCACAGATCCTAGATCATTATGAAGTCGTAGAAAAGAGCTGTTGTTCCTCCAACCCCCCGAGAGGCTGTCGCCATGGCAGAAATCTCTGCATCCCGCTAACAAGAGATGAGAAGAAAGTCAAGCCAAAAAGACTTCAAAGACATAAATAAGGCTCACAGTGACTTACATGCTGTTAGCAGCCTTATTACTCATTGTGACACACATCTAGCGAGACGTTTTAGGTGACACCAGCTGGGATTTGTTTGTCTTTTATTAAATAGAAATAATGGATACTGTACACAAACTCTGCTTTAGACTTCACCCAAGTCTGCTGCACTTTGTTAACAGTGTGCAAGTTCTCGACGTGCTGCTGACTGGCTTGATCAGCAATTGAATTAAAATCAATTTCAATCAAGAAGAGGAACGAAACTAAATATGCAAATCACATTGAGGGCAAGAGTGTTTTTCGTCGTTACCTCTTATCCGCGTCTAATATGCTAGTTTGCATCTTAATGTATAGCCATCTGTTTTGCAGTAGTGGCATTTATAAATGTAGGTGTAATTATTCTAAATGGCATGGGAAGGGTCATTTTTATTGCATCCATATAATTACTAGATGCTACAGTAAAGTATTTGGCCACTTAAGTCACACTTAAAACTGTCGGAATGTCTTTGCATAAGATAGCATTTTCCAATTACTTCTGAAAATTGATTTTTAGTGGATGTATGAAGTAATTTCACCTCAGGTTCACACAGTTGTCGTATCAGAGTAACCACAGATGTAGTTCATTATATTAACCATGAACATGATCCACTAATGTTTGACAAGCAGCAAGGGCCCAGATACTTAATTTTGAACAGGGTATCTGTTGTTTTATAATTAAGAATTATACCCTATAACAAGTTTTTTTTCTTCTTCGAGATGCTGTGTGTGTGCAACTTTTCTTTGAAACAAAGGACAATTGCACTGATATCTTGTTATTTCATTACATTTTTAAGCATGACGCTGTGATTTAAAGCGCAGCACATCTAATCAATTGGGAGTCTGAATTGCTTTTTGGATTTGGATATCAGGTACATGCTAACGATGGCTGGAGCCTGATTAATCAGGGATGAAACACACTGTGATTAATCTCTGAGTCAGATTTGTCCATGGGTCAGAAATGATGTCATAAGACACAGGGATAAGTCTGTCCACTCCAGTCCTATAAATGCCTGTATTGAGACAAAACGCCATATTGGCTTTAATGGATTATTCCTCCATCTCTATCCTTGTAAATCTCTTGCAATTTCAGGAATCAGTCCCCTTCTCACCTGTGGACCCAGACTGCAGTGAGTGGAGGGCCAATGCTATTAAGACACACTATTGTTGCTGTGAATGACTTTCCTCTTTCCAACTACCTTCAGTGGATCCATTTAGAGTCTGTAAAGGTGAGCTCTCCCCTATATGAGATTGCAATGGACCTGATGTCCTATAGTCTGGGGTAGTTCACACAAAATTACAATTCTGACATGATTTACTCACCCTCGCGTCATTTCAGAGCTATATGCTGTTGCTTCTTTGTGAAGAATCTGCAAGCTCTTTTAATATTTTATTTTTATTTTTTGTCATACACTGATGTTACCACAGCAGAAAACAAAGAAAAACTTCCAATAGATTTCAAAATGTTTTTAGAAAGAAAATGTGTAGGAGTTGTCATGTTTTTGCACTTCATATTAAAAGAAAACGACTATTATACATTTTTATCACGATTTACAGAAGACACCCACTAAAATGTCATTCAGAGTAATAGTAGTTTATATACCAAAAAGTCTTGTCAGACATATTTAGAACATGAATCATTAATTACATTAAAATAATCTATTTAAGGATCACAGTCCAGCTCCCAAATCTTTACCAATCTTTGCCACTATTTTTCAAACCACTAGTTTTGATCTATTCACCAGCAAGAAGTTAATCATTTTAAATATAATAAAATGTATTATGATCACTTTTTCTTTTAATTATTTTTAATAAGTACAGGTCAGAATAAGTATATTCTTTCCTTTTACATACAATGATAATGGAACATTATTTCACCCATTTTTACATTTTATTTTCACAAAAGTTATTTGAAACATTAACGTAGACACTTTACTTGCATTTAATATGCTTTCTATATGCAAAATCACTTTGGTAAATTTAATCTGATGTGAGACATCTATAAAGTCTGTTCTTAAAATATATTATCAAATGTGACCAAATGGGGTATAAGTCACTGGGGTATATTTGTAGCAATAGCCAAAAATACACTGTATGGGTCAAAATTATTGATTTTTTTTTATGCCAAAAATCATTAGGACATTAAGCAAAGATCATGCTCCATGAAGATATTTTGTAAATTTCCTACTGTAAATATATCAAAACTTAATTTTTGATTAGTAACATGCATTGCTAAGAACTTCATTTGGACAACTTTAAAAAAGATTTTCTCAATATTTTGATTTTTTTGCACCCTCAGATTCCAGATTTTCAAATAGTTGTATCTTGGCCAAATATTGTTCGATCCTAACAAACCATATGTCAATGGAAAGCTTATTTAGCTTTCAGATGATGTAGAAATCTCAATTTGACCCTTATGACTGGCTTTGTGGTCCAGGGTCACAAATATATAATGTAAATAATGTAAAACATTAGATGACAATAAATAATAACTGAAAACCATTTCAAATGACTGCTCACAATGTTATTTTAAATATTGCAGGAGGGGTAACTAGGTTCAGTAGTCTAAGCAGCAGAATAATTTTAGTTATTCAATCTTAGTTCTATGTGCTTTTTGTAACAACCAGGACCTATTTCCTTCTAAAGTATCACAATTCTGTTTTGTGTTCCATGGAAGTGAAAAGAGAAGGGTTTTGAAATGACATGAGTGTAAGCGATGATAGCATTTTAACTTTTGTGTGCAATATCGATTTAAATCGTAACAATTTCTGCTGAGAGCTACTCCATAGCATCAGCTCAAGAAAATGTGATTTTTAATCCAGATATAGTGTAAGTTTACAGGCTCTGCTGTAATCTAGCAAAGCTACAGGACATGATGAAATCCTGCCATCGCCTTGAGCCACGAAGCGCTCTCTTCTCCCCCAGATCTGGTTCTGTCTCTCTCTGGAACGGAGATGATTCCACGTGACATCTGTGCTCCTCTCTGCCTGTACCTTGAGATCCATCCTATTTGAGCAGAGGGTGACTTTGAGCCTTGGCAGTGTGACAACCCTGGTGCTGAGCTCCTGCTCAGGCAATCAAAAACCAGGCATCATATAGAGGGAAGAAAAAAGAAAAAAAAAGCTACAACTCAAGGTCAGCATCTGCAGAGTGTGTCGCTGAGATTGCCACTGGGCGGCGAGGTCAGGGTGCGGGCATGAGACAGCTTGAGAAAGAAGCGGCGGGAAGCGTGCTATACCTTAGAGAGATGTTCTTTCTGTAGGCTGCCTTGGTCGAAGTTCAGCTGAATAAAAGCACAATGCAGAAGTGTGACAGAGCTGAGAATGCCAAGGATAATAAGGAGATGCGAAAGCGAGAGCCTCGACTGGATTTCGTGAACTCGCTCTAAAGCAGAAGTAAACTTTAAAAGCCCGTAAATGATCCTGGGGTGTTTTAGTACAGTCTTGATGTATTCAGAAATAGAATGAACTTACAAATGTATCTTTGGAAGCAAATTCAACACAGCACAAAGACTTTATGATCACGTGATCATACACTCACTGGTCTAAAGAACATACCGAAGACACTGAAATGTGAATAGCGCAATAGCTAAATTGTTCAAAATGTTTTAGGAACATTAGATGTAACACATTCTTTGAAGGTTTGTGAGGAAAAACCTGTATGGAAGATGGTGAATCTCAAATATTAATGGAACAAGTATCCTGTAAGACAAACATCCCACCTTTTGCTGATGAGATTCTGTCAGTTTTCAGATAGATTCAGATCCCGCTGCACTGTAGATCATTGACGACTTTTGCTCGTGCTTTCAGAAGTATGACTTTACCTTTAAAAGATGAGTAAGATTTTCATGTCATGTAACACAAGAAATAACAGCACCAAAACCAAGCATTACTTTGAACATTAATATCTTTTCTTTTTTATTAAGACAAGAACTCTCCATTTTTTTTGTAAAAATGTCTAATATGAACAAATACAAAATGTGTATGGGAATGTGGATATCATTTTTTCTTCATTAATACACAGTAACATTGCCCAAGTACAGCAGAAAGACAAAAAATAACCAACCTAAAAACAATGAATGATAAACGTTCAAAACCTTCCAAACTATCTGGAACCAGAACGAGAAACATGTCGACTTTGAATTCAAATTGGTACTTGTTTGCCCCAACACACTCTCATGCAAATTAATAACCATTTTACGTTTTGCCAAATTGGGGGTGAATTTGTATAATTTGATATCATACAATCTGCTTAATCCTTACTGATGATTAGATTTACAGGTGGACCTTCATACTTTATTTATTTTCTTCTAAAACTTGTAAAATAATTACGTTTTACCATGAGAGCAGTTGGTTTGTCCTTTCCTGTCCTCTCTGTGTGAAGTAGGTCTAAAAAAAGATAATACTCAACATAGTGTGTACATTACGTACGCATTTTACAGTGCACCAAATAAACATCATCAACAAAAAATACACAAAACGTACTTCTAATGTAAAATTCACCATTTGATTAGAGATCCAGCTTGATCCGGTTTGTATTTAATTTCCACTTTCTTAATCGGGGGCTGTAACTTTGCATTCTACCTGAGATGCAAACATACCGTGTATTGTACGTGAACCTGAGACAGGGCTTAAATGAAACTGTCAAGTTCAAATAAAAGAAATCAAATCAAGTTCCATCAGTAACACTGTTGCACTATCAAACAAAAACAACAAACACGACAACAGAAATGACAGAATTGAAACCGAACCCAGTTCACATCTCAAAACAAGCAGTTATATTTGGACACTTTCGATTCGACCTGCTGTACAAGAGACAGACGACAAAATAGATCACTGGCGTAACCGCGTCTTCCCATCGACCGTCTGTCTTAAGTCCTTAGACGCCTAGCAGAGTGGATTAAACCACATTAATCACATTAAAACAGGTCTAACATAACGAGTTGAACAAAATGTACATCGGCCCAGTCTAAATACCACAAATTAGTATACTGATGTCATGTCTCTCACATATGCAAAAGAGAAGAAGGGATGTCTGAAATCCTGTTCAGAAGCTGCCAGACCAAAGCTAAATGATGCTCACTAGTTAAGCACAAGCCACACAACTGTATATCTCAACTGCAACGGTAACCATCAAGCTGCAAGACATTCCCTCGGATTTGTATTCTACGTAAAAACAAACGCGTCCAAAAGTGTTTCTCATGGTTAATGCACATACTCTAAAATGTCTCAGTGGATGCTCTTGTGGATGTTTTTTTGTTTTTTTTTTGAAATAAGAAAATAAAGCAAACGAGAGTGTGTTTTCCCCCCTCAACCTCGCCGTTTTATTTACACACTGAGGTTGTTTAGCAGGGCCTAAACTATGGCATCTAAGTTCACTTACACTACAGAGAGAGTCATGAGGAAATGAGAAGAAACACTTCTCTTTAGGAAAAGTACTTTAGACATATTATCCACCTTACATTATGTACCCTTAACGGGCGCTACGTTTGTAGCTAGGCTTCGGTGAAATGTCTAATGCGTTCACAGGAGCGAAGAGAGCATGATACTTGAGCGTGTCGGCAGAGTTTTTTGGTTAGCGTCGTGTGTTGACAATATAGGGGAAAATCCACAAATGCGGCTAATTACATCGTAGATGGTTTTCCTAAAATATTTGGAATGTTATTAAAAGCTTTTCCCACTTTTTTTTCAAACTGTATTGGTAATAAAAGACTGTTTCACTCTCCATTCAAACTAACCTTATTTGAAGCCCAGGACTATTATGCATAAGCAGGAACCCGGAGGAGCAACTCACAGCAATTATAAACAATAAAACACACATTGTTTACACTTCAAGAGGAAATTATGTCGCCGTGGTGCTTTTTCGCACCATGGAGTCTGGGATATTTGGGCAGTTTATATTAAAATACTAATATCACTAGGATAAGCTAGCTGCGATTGCCACTGTTTCCTCTGAGGAAGAACAAACAGGCAATTAACTTGACAGGCAATCATATACCATTACACACTTGTTGGACTGCTTAACATAAATGTCACATCCTCACTGACTCGCCTACAAACGAGATACATAAATGCAATGTTTTTTGGCTGTTAAAATGCATTTTAAGGTAGTAAAGTTATAGCAATCAAATCATTTCCAAATCTTCCCTCTCTGTATGAACACGACGGTTGTGGCGCTTCCTCTCTTGAGCCTAACAAAACAGACTCTAAAACTCGTCTCGCTTTGACACAATTTTAGGTAGTTATTTACGTGTGCTAGAGGGTCACCTTCACCAGCCCTGCATGGGAAACTACAGCATAAGATGAGAAAACAAAACGTAAGCCACAGCATTTAGACCTTTTTCCAGTGACGGCGACTCTTTCGTCATTATGGCGTGTGTGAAAACGTTTCTGGGTGAAAATGCAGAGAAAACCTAAGACATCATTATACCGAAACAATAAATACCCGCAAGGGCTTTCGGCTGTGTCTAGCTGAGCAGAACGAGACGATAAGCCTCCGTAGGTGCAGCGTAGCAGGAATCGTTCGTCTGCACCTATGCTCATTCTGAGCGGTTGCGATGCTTCAGATGTACTGGCACATACAGGATAACTGGAAAAAAACTCAAGTAAATGAAGTAAACCAAGGATAAAAGCATTCTGCAGCGACGCAGACGCTGCCTGTCAGAATGAAAACAGGTGCAATGTTCAGGATCAATTCTCTGCCGGTCTCGTCAACTTTGTTGGGGGACAGGAAGGAAGGAAGCTGCTTGTACTTCCCTTCATGATGCTGATGACTTGGGAGTGAGTAAATCAAAACGCTGTTAAGTGACTAGGCCTGCTCTTAGTACAGAGGATATATGATGTCTTGAAGGAGATGCCCACAGTGTAGGGAAACGTATTGAGGTGTGCGCTCATGTACCTGCGTAGGAAAGCCGACAGCACGTCGATAACCAGAGATGGTGGCGTGTATGCGTGTTTTTGGGGACTGATGTGATGGATGGCGTTTAAAGCATGACTAAGAAAAGAAATTTGGAACAAGGCACAGAATTTTCTGCAAATGGTTGAGAAATGAACGAAAAATACCAGCAGTTGGGGAGGTGCTGTGTGGTGACGCTTTCTACACTCATATCTGGCAACATCTGGTATCCCGCCCGCCCCAAAAGCCCACCCCTGACCCTGATCCCGCTGTATAACACAAATACCTACATCTTCTCAGCTGCCCGTGTAGCATTCTACGTCATTCGATCCCCAGGAAAGAAAATGAAACAAACAAATCAACCAAAACTATCTCAGTTTCCCCATGCCCCACCCCCTCCCGCCAAAAACAAAACGAAAAAGAAAATAGTAAGAACAACAGAGGCCTCGGGACTCAGATATAGTACTCCTTCTTCTCGTCAGAGTTGTTGTGGCCCCCTTCGGCGTTGATGATGGCCGTGTCAGCGTCCGCCGCGTCGTCCGCCCCCTTGGCTTCGTGTGTGAAGTAGGTGCCTGTGTGGGTTTCAAAGAAAAACGTGTTGATAAAAGCAATATCTCCAGCACCCCGGGGCCTCTGATTGATGCAACTGCAGGGTTTTAAAAGAGATTAAAGACCATCTGGAGCAGCTTCTCTAATTTAGAGTGAGGGTCGATTCCAGGGACTTTACCTGCCCATAAATAAGGCATTAATTTCACCACGCTGCACTTGGTTGCGTTATACTGTCTTTCATGTGCGAGAACAACAGGTAATACGTCCCCAAACTAATACCCCGTGATGGGGACACTTTGATTACAGCACGGCAGATGAAATCTGACCCTCTAGATGGAGCGCTATTAGATAAAACAAACAAGAAAAGAGACGAAAACTGAGTCTGACATGCGCTTGGAAGAATAAACCTGTTATTTGTGGCTAATAATTCAGGAAATTTCCATAAAATCCTCTCCAGGTTTGGGTTCAGTTTGACTTTGCGCTTTAGCATTAACCTTGGAAAGTGTTACAAGGTGGTGGGAATAAGCGATCCACTTCAAACTTCATTTCCGAGTGGGATTATTCCCATCCTCTCAGTCTGTGGCGTGATAATGAAGGCAGTAGCCCTGATGAAAAGCGGAGATGCTGCGCCCACTTTATATTACAGAACACAACAGCGCGGTGCACTCAGAGGGATAGCGGCCTTAATGTGGTCGTAGCCACGGGCCAATTCAAAGCACCTGCAGAGCTTCGACGGCAGGATGGCTTCTTCGCCTATGCAGAATCTTATTCCAAATAATTTGAAAGTCTATTGACCTTGGGAATGTGCCGCAAGAAAGTCTGGGGGCTGAATTACCTTTGTGTCTTGCAAAGTATCGTCCCAAAACGATGAGAAGACACAACATGGCGAAGACCACGACGGCCACCACTCCTCCGATAACCGCATGGTCTAATCTCTGTGCTTCTGGTCCTGCTTGTGAATCTGACAGAAAAGAGTCAAGAGATGATGTGTTACTTGCAAAATAATCAACTAACAGAAAATGTAACACCACATAGAAGCCTGTTTATAACTGATATATTGTTTCCATGTTTTTGAAAGAAACATCTTATGCTCACCAAGGCTGCATTTATTTGATCAAAACTACAGTACAAACAGTAATATGACATATTACTCCAATTAAAACAACAGTTTTTTATTTGAGTATATTTTAAAACGTAATTTATTCCTGTGATGGCAAAGATGAATTTTCAGCAATTACTCCAGTTTTCAGAGTCACAAGACCCTTTAGAAATCATCAGAAATCTAATATGTTGTTTTGCTGCTTAATATTTTTTTGTGAAAACCGTGATGTGTTTTTTCCAGGATTCTTTAATGAATAGAACATTCAAAAGAACAGCATCTCTTCACAAATATGTAACATACAGTAACTGCCTTTACTGTCTCAGTTTAATGCATCCTTGTTGAACAAAAGTATGAATTCCTTTTAAAAAGCTCAGGAATGTTAGTGTATTAGATTATTAAACTGTATTATAGCTATGGTTTAATAACATACAGCTGATTATGAGGTGAATTATTCGATATTATGAAAGCATTATGTAGAAAGCAGGCTCTATTGAAAGTGCACCCAAATTAAATTTTTTTTAGACGAGATACGCATAACCACATATATTCTTTCTGCGAATCCATAATAGACAATACACATTAGTATTAATCTTACTCTGATTAACTATAATGAGAAACTAGAAATATTAGATAATACATTTAATTTCCAAACATTAGGAGAAAGAATAGAATTTTGTTAGGAAATGAGGAACACATAACAATCATGTAGTAAGACGGATGAAAGCTGAAGTTACATATATAGATAAAAATGTTTTGTAAAGGTTTTGTAATGTGTAAGACATTTTAAATACAGCCTGCAATAGGTATTCAAGTATCTTTGAAATCCACCTCTCCAGAATAAGATCTCCAAACTATAGACAGGCACCAACAAACAGAACTGATGCAAACAGAAAGCGTGAGTGAAACTGGTTAAACATTTACGAGTGTAACAGTGGAGCTCTGAAGACACAGGCCTTGTTGTTTATATTCTTCTGTCAAGTACAGTCCTGACTATAACTCAAATGAATCTGGCACAAACTGTGAGCTGTCTGGAGCCAGAGCTGAAGAAATACACTTTGCCCTCAAGACTAAAAGTGCGAATCACAAGCAATATTTAACAAAGATTTATTCCATTTCAGCCAGAGAACAAGGCAGGCCTCCGAGACTGCGCAGTGTAATGATATGTGAAGTTTATTGATCAAGTGTAGGGATCCATGACAACTCAAAGTTAATGCTGGTTTGTGGACTTGATTGGTTCTTCACAGAGCAAAGGAGGAGCAAAATTTTTCATCAATATCTCACACTTGGCTCGGAAATTAAAGAGTTTGAAGAGAAGTACTGAGAGAAAATAGACAGGAGACATGGCTCTAGAGCCGGCCAACGAAGGACATGAAAGATCTCCTTGTCACCAAGACCATTAATTATCAACACCTAAGATTTGTGTCAAACATTTCTGTGCACATCAAGCACGGTTTCTTCAAATATGTGCACATTTGGCCTTGTGGACTGTATTTTCCTCAAGCTTTTTTTTTTCTGATAATAATAAACATTTCCACCACATTTCAAATGATGTATTGTGTTTAATAGCTTTCTCTTGTGGAAGTGACATTTTTGAAATTTTTTTAAACAAATGGTCAAATATAGTTTGCATTTTATGCATCCTAAAAACAAACAAATAATATTTTTATGCTTTTTGCAAACAACAAAAATATTTAGTAACACTTTACTTAAAGTCCTTATGTATAATGTATTATAAAAGTAGTTTTAATGCATTAATTATGCCTTCTAATGCACCTTATAACACACTGCATCTCATAAATAATTGTAACCACAGTTAATACATTATAACACTTATCAATTCATTGTTACACTAAGCATTTTAAATTTGGTTGTAACGTAAAATACGTAATATATATTTCATTTAAAGAAATATTTTAATTTAGCTCAAAGGGAATCATTTGTGATTTTATAGGGAATTTGGACAGAATCACTGTTTCACGGCTGATCACTGAGGCGGCAGCGATTCACTGAAGGAGCCGTATAACAATCAACTCTGCACTGGATATTAAAATCCAAAATATAGTGAAAACACTATTTAATAGCACAGTAACAAGATCGACAGATTAAAGCATTAACTTATGGAAACCTCTAAGCTAAAGATAACTTCTCTTTTCAATATAAACAAGATTTTATTTATATAAACCTAAGACATAAACTAAACTAACACATGAACACAAGCATTCACACATTCACACGTTGCAGGAAAGAGAAAGCAAGGAAGGATGAGTTAAGAGTAGGAAAATGAAATCCAAGTTTACAGCAATATGTGCAATTGCCTAGACCTGAACAACCATCAATCACTTATTTAACCCTCGCATTGAGTTTCTCAATGAGGCTAAAATTCATATTAAATGCACCAATCCAGCTAAAAGTCTGGAGTTGTTACTTGCTTGCTTTGCCTCGGGATTCCCTTTTGTCTTTGTCCTTGCAGAAAGGAGGTTTCCCCAGGTTGCTGATTGGCTGGAAGTTCAATAGTCTTTGAAGTGACGTCTTGGGCATCGGCTCTTGGCTGAAGTTGCGGAGTTGTGGGCTGGTTGAAGTTTAGATGGACGCTCGAGGTCGGACTCGGAGACACGGCGTTGGCAAACTTAACTTAGCACACGAAACTCAACGGAAAGAAAAAAAATTAAAGTAAAAGAATAAAAGGATGTAACAAGACTAGGTGGGTTTTCTTCTCATTGTGGTAGCAGCTGGCACGTGGGCCAGAGCACGCTCAAAGAGCAGCGTCAAAACGCGGTGGCAAGGAGAAGAGAGAAGAGTTGTAAGAGAAGGGTTGAAGAGAGTAAGAGTTTGATGGTGTCCTTAGTTTTAAACTCGGCTTTCAGACCGTCCCATCTGGACGTCTTGACCAATTAGAAATTATCTTAGCTTGGGGTGATGCTCTGTTTCTGCCCCAATCGTAAATCATGTTATGTTATCTGGTCAGTCACATGGTCAGTTTTTCCCGCTCTTGTAATGTATAATTTCAGATATGATTTCTATAAGAAGATTGTAATTACATTTACAAGAATTAATTGGAAGAAACATTTAAAGCATGAATTTTCAAACTCATACATACTAAACATGAATATTACCCTTTAAGGCTTAAGCTATTCAATACTTGTTAAAAGCAAGACATACACAATGAGTGATTAAAACAAGGATAGTCAAATGTGTGGGTTACATACATGATATGGAGTTATGCATAAAAGATTAGTTTCATTAAAAATGAAAATGAAAGTCTTTTAAGATGATTTTAGGTGCATATGGAAGCACAGTCTTTGTGAAGTTCCGCGTAGAACAAAAGGGTGTTCTTTAGGTAAAGGAATTTTAGTCTGGTCTTTGTCTTGATTGTGGGGGAGAGACCCGCCCAAGAGTCTGTAGCTCGTGACTTTCTATCACAGGTTTATGTGATTGGCCATCTTTGACCATCAGTCTTGATTGCTTGCCCCAAATTTGACGATCTCCTTCCTGTGTTGGACTTATTAATAAATGTTCTTGTCTCAATGTTGCAAGCTGTTCTGTGAAAGAGTCGGTTAGTTTGCTTGCTCCAAAGTAGTTGCAGCTAGGATCTGGACAGATTTATGACGTTGTTCTGTTTCCTTGGTGGAATTCCATCTCCTCATGTTTCAATGTTCTAATCGCATCTTAAATTTGTCTGATTCAGTCTCTGATATTCTACATGGTTATAATTATTTACGACAATATATAATGCATTACAACACCCATTGTGAATAATTGTAATGCATTATAGCCTTTAATAACCCTTTATAATGCATTATACATGAAGGCATATTTCATATATTTCGTTAACAGTGAAGATTTACCTTATTTTTATATTCATTTTTTATTAACACACAGCAAGTCTCATTTCTCAAACATCCTTTTTATTTTTAGAACACTTTAAAATGATCATTTTCTTATTTTAATACTGAAAGTCTGGGTGTGAATGAGGGGCAAAACAATCAAATCTGCAAATAAAACCATCTTAAAAGTAGCAAATATAAATAACAGAGGAACACTAAATAGTTTCTGACACCGTTTTAATGTGACCTTCACATAACATAACAGAAAAAGTTGAAATTTGTTCGTTTTAATAAAAATCAAGCCCTGGGAACACCCAACAGTGAGGAGAGCATGCGATCTCCCTGCTACATCTCACGGTCTATGTACTGTTTTATCAGTCCACGGGCTCATCCCCACTCCAAACATCTCACTCGATAAAAAACCGCAATGAGAAGGGAAAGGAAGCGAGGGGAAGGATGTCTCGACTGAGCAATCCGACGCTTGGTAATCCAGTCACGAGGAGTTGATCAGCCTTCCCTGTTTACCCACGGCAATCTCCCGCTCTCATCTGTGGCCTGAGCCCGAGAGCCAAGGGGATTTCCTGGGGGAGTTCAAAAAACAAAAACGGCAGGCCACAACTTATTAGAGGATAACGAAAAGCGAGAAAGCACAGAGCGGTGTGCTTGTACAACATCCCACCCAATCTCACCTCATAAACAACTGTGTGAGAAGGGTGGGGGTGGGATGTAGGGATGATGCTGCGGCGCTAACTGCCAAACCCAACAAAACATGACTTGATAAACCTAATAAGCTATTTTGACTTCAGATTTCCCTTTTTTTCAGAGGGAAGGCAGATTCAATTAAAGTCAGAGGGAATCTGCTTGACACCTAATTCACGCTTGTCAAAAGGAAGGAAGGGGGCTAAAGACGTGCTTTAACACACATTCCTATTAAGATGTTAATGTGTACTGGACGAAGGGATAAACAGACTAGGAACGGCAGAGACGATTCTTCCTCTTAAACCTCTTCCTGCATCCGAGATACTGTTGTCGGTTTGTTGCCTGCTTGGGTCATTCTCTCACTGAATGGATTTGATAGAGATTAACATAACTTAACAAATGGAGTGAAGACAGGGACAGGACTGTCTGTTCCCATCCAGCTTGAAGTGATTGTAATGTCCTCTTTCTCCTTTCCTCTCTCTACAGCCTGAAGATAAATGAAGGGGTGTTCGGAGCTCAGCCAGGGCGATGAGAAAGAAGATTGAGGCCCGCGATCACGCCACGTTCAGAGGTGTGCTGGTGTGCCGGGCTGCCCTTAACACAATGACTGCACCATAATTCAATAAGAGTCCACTGTGAACCAACAGTTTGGCTAATGTGTAATTCGAGAAGCAGATGGTTTAGAAATGAGTAATTCTCAAGCAACCTCCTCTAATCTCAGCAGCCATTTTGCCTCCAGAATATTCAGTAATTCCAAGAAATTGCCATCTTAATGAAACCCTAGAAATTTGCTCTCATCTCAATTTGACTAGACGGAGTCATATAATTACACGTATTGCGTGGTGCTTATGGAAGAATCATTACCATAAACAGTATTCCTGTTTAACGTTTATGACTGCAGAATAAGAGACCGGAATACGCAATTACCCAGTCGGATAAGTGAGCGAGTGCGTGAGTGAGTGAAGGAATGATTAACTGAAGCTAGATGGAAAGCGTGTGAACGTTCTCCAGAAAGTGGCAAAAGTGAGCGCCATCGGGCACTGATAAAAGCCGACTTTGATCTGATCTGAACGAACCAAGATTGAGATGGGGTCCGATTTTTCTGCATTGGCATTTGTGGGAAGCTCATCCAAGGTCAGCACTAAAGAATAACTTCAATTTGGAGTGTGCTGTTGCATCGAACTGCACCTCCAGCTACTACAATGAAACGCTAGTCGGATCTGACACTCATCCAAGAGTCCACGGTCTCCAGTTTCTGAAATATCTCTCCTGTGGTGAAGGAGGATTGCTGTGAGCTCTCAGGGTTCACACCTTAGGCTGCTGGAGGTGGTGTTGAGGAATATGAGATAGGAGAGAGAGAGAGAGAGGGAGAGGAAAAGAGATTCATCAGTCTTGAGATGATGCACTAAGCATGTTTTTTGCTTGAAATGGGGCAAATCACCTGGCTGGAGTGGACACTTTCTGCCAAACGTCAGTGAGAAGACACGATGAAAGATCCTATCAGCTTTGCTGTTCCGCTGAACAGTTTCCCCAGCAGAAATGATAATTCTTCGCCACCTGATACAAAAAACCTGAATATTCTCTCATTTTGCACTGCCGCACTCTAATCCAGTTACCTTAAGATGAAGTTATCACATTCAAACACACAGACAAAAACAAAGGCTTCTCAAACACACAGACGCTCGGCATCTGTTTGCAGGACTTCACGGGATTACAGCATCCCTGTCCAACTGTTATTCAGCAGCCTGATGCTAATTAAAACCAGCCCGATCCTGAAACACAGCATCCTGAAAAATAGACTATTCATGGTTAACATTAGAAAATATCCTATATCAGCTCAGCAGGTCATTTCAGCAGTATTGTTACTGTTAACTAAAGCTAAAACTTTTATTTTTTATTATTATTTGAAATAAAATAAAATATAAGATGAAAAACTATTTAAAATTAGAATTATATTCATTATTTAAAATAATTATATTCATTATTTAAAATGCCAAAAAATAGTTTGCGCTGGCGCAAGCTGTTAGTAAAACTGGCTCTAAATTATTTAAAATTTTAATAAAAATTATAAATGTTAAAGAATTGTTTCTACACCATTGTTTTATTTTATAAAAGCTTTTTAACAGCTAAAAATAAGTTAGGGTTAATGTTTGTTGAGGTACAAAAATGCCAAACTAAAATAAAAATACATTCAAGCTAAATAGAAATTGATCTAAAAAAAACTAATAAAAATGACAAAAGCACAAAAAAAAAAAAATCTAGAAAATCTTTTAAAAAAAATGCTTCCAACAACCGAAATAGAATAATTTTAGGATTAAGGTTAAAATAAAAATTTTACTTAAACTAACCTGTTATTTATAAATAACCTGTTGTTATTTTACTGTAAAATAACAAAAACTAAATAAAAAATAAAGCCAAATAGAAATTTTATTTAAAAAAAAAGACAAGCACATAAAACAAAATTACTGGAAAAAAACTATATCAATACTAGAAATAAAATATATCAAGTTAAACTTCATAAAATAATGAAGTTGGATAAAAATTAAATGTAAAAATGTAAGAAAAAAAAAAGCACTAAACAAAATTAGTAATTTTTTTTGGAAAATTATGGAAATTACGTCATTATGTAAAGCTAAAAAGAAATGTAATAAAAATAAAAAACTAATAAAAATGTCAAAAGCACAAAACAAAATGACTAAACCCTAAACAAAAATTGAAACTGAAAATATAAAAATAACAAATAATTACAAATATTAATAAATACCATAACAGTAACACTGCATTACAGGAATAAAATACAGTAATTAAAATTCTATATTGTATAGAGTCAAGACAGAGATTGTGGTATGTCACACAGGAAATGGAAGGTCAGGTGCATTGCATTGTGGGATACAGCAGTCAGCTATAGCAAGTCATTCAGGTATTTCAGCGCACAGAAAGCACCGATACGCTCATGATGCAGAAACAGCGTGAAGGTCTGGTGATCTGCTGCTGATCCGAGGCGTCTTCAGTCTCAGATAAAACACAGCGAGTGTGAGACGCTTCGTTTGTGTGAAACGAGCCGAAATAGATCTCAGCGGCAGGAGAAATCAAACACGCTGCTTTCATGGAGAAACACTAAACCCACCTTCACTCCAGCTCAGGAATCAAACACGACTCATTACAAACACACTGAACTCACCAAACGCCAGAACAAACATCAGCTGCCAGGCGTTTCAGAAAAACACAACATTTATGACCCACATCACTGGAGCTGTGAAGGAACACAAGGGGTTAACACAGCCACATCTATCATATGCCATCAGTTAACACACAATACTCAAAATACTCTTTCTGCTAGTTTTAAAGCACTAATTATTCTTGATTCATGTAAAAAAAATGTACAAATTTAATGCCTTCACTATTTTTCCCTTTGTAAATGGTTCTGTTATTGTCACAAATTAATTAAAATAAAATGCAAATAAAAGGTAAGAAGAAAACCTTAAACTTAATGGTTAAAATTAGACTTAGAATCATTTAAAATTGGAATTAAAATATGACTTAAGAGATGTTTCCTCAGCAATTAACTGAAATAAGTTTAAGTTGAAGCACCAGAATTAGTAACATGCAAATAAAAATAAATTCAAGCTAAATAGAAATAAATTAAAAAAACAAAAAAAAGGCAAAAGAAAAAAAAACAAAACAAAATATATTAAAAAAAATAAAAAGGTAAATTAAAATATGCACAATTACTACAACCGTATTTAGTATACAAAAAATTTGTACCAAAATACTAAACTGATTACCAAAGAAAATACTCAACATATTCAGAATCATTAATTCTAATTCTATTCAGCTGAGTTTCATTCATGAAACAGATTTGCAAATTACATTAAAGTCCTCACTACTTTTATATTGTAAATAATCCTGTGTTTATGACAAATTCATGTGCAGAGAATAAAATATAAATAATAGATGAAAACCTTGAACTTAGACCAAATGATTTAAAATTAGAATTAAAATGAGAAATGTCATTTAAAAAAAAACTGTAAACTTTAAGCACTAAAATGACTGAACAGAAATAAAAAGTTAAATAAAAAATGTCCAAAAACGTCCAAAACAAAACAATTACTAAAACATAAATTAAAATTAAACTGAAAAACAAAAATATTATTAGATACTAACATAGTATGTCAATTAAAATGCTAAATAATAATAAACAAATGAAAGTGCTGTTTAAAATGTGTTTGTGTATTTGTAGTTTTTACAGACTAAAGAATAACCAGAAATCATTAGTGCTGATAAACAGAACTCCTCAAGAAACGTCTTTTACTGAGACCAGCTGTGAACATGAGTGTGTGTTCATCTGAACCGCACAAACACACTCCTGTTCGACAGTGATGAGGTCAC
>JAFVLL020008265.1:69390-79390 GCA_021397915.2 Tor tambroides
CATTAGTGTCAAAAATACTTTGTTAAATTATCTATGAAGTTATATTAGTGCCAAAAATATGTAAAATATATTCAGCCTTTTCCTGATATCTCTCACACTTTTGGACTTGATTTTGTTGCTGAACATGAATATGTACATCTATTAAGAAACCACTGCAGCATGAAAACTTTTCAGAGTAATATTTTTGTTGTTTTATTAGAAAAAAACATATAGGTTTCATAAATTGACTGTTTTTGAGAAATCATGAGTTATAAATTCAAAGTGTTTTAATTCAATTTCATTCATTCCAGTGGGGTTAATACTGATTCTCAGATTAATATATTCTTATACATTTCATACAATGATATATTCATAAAACAAGGCTAAATGTAATAAAAACAAAACTTTAACATTTTCACACTGACTTATTAATGAGAAGTTGCTGATCAGATACAATATGGTTTTAATTAAAAAATATTCATATTTAATGCAGGACTTTTAATTATAAAAAAGCCAGAAATACACTGGGACTCTTATTTGGAAATGTTTATTCTTTACTGCTTTCAAAAAAATAAAAGAGAGATAAAACATGCACTCTTACTCCCATCTACAAGATATTACAATATAAATACAGTAAACATTGTGAAAGTGCGATAGAACTCATCAACAGTAGATCAGAAGCAATCTTTTTAACAGCAACACAAGAGAAACACCACTGACCTTGGCCATGTATTCAGTCACGATGAACAAACTGCCTCTCTCCTCCACAATCACCCCTAATAACTGCACCAGATTAGTGTGTCTCAGCTGACTGCAACACACACAAACACACACAGATTTAACACACTGACAGCCAATCAGAATCCATCAGATTAAAAAAAAAAAAAAAAAAAAAAAATTTTTGCATGTGTTGAGTATCATATTCGATCATCAGGCTTTTATGGCTCATATAGTATGAAACAATGAGAATATGAAGTAAAAACAGCTCAATTTTATTCAGAAATGTGAATTTGCTGCAGATTCTGATATTATATGATGACATTCTGATGCTTGTAATGTAAATCACAGCAGATACTGACATAAAATGATCTAAATATCAGTCATCACTCTATATCTCCAGTAATGTCTTAATAAGAAGAGATTGAAATGATCCAAACATATAATGCAATGCAATCCAATGCTGATTGAGAGATGAAGAAATAAAGTCTCCTCAGAAGATGTGAGATGAAGATCATTCCTCCGCTGAGGAACAGTGAAAGTAAAGCTTCTGGAAACAAACGCTCCTCAAAAGATCCTGATGATCAGATTTGAGACTAAAAAATGATTGATGGAGAATCTGCTTCAGTCCAGTAAGAGTTCATCTGGAAATATGACTACAATTATTCTGACGCTTGTTCAAACACACACACTTGGTTTTGGTGAAGCACAGCTTGAAGATCAGTCTGATGATTTGTACTAGTGTTAATTTTGTCAGCTATTTTCAATTTTAGTCTTAGTCCTGTGATAAATGCACTTGTTAGTTTTCATCATATTTAGTTAACCTTATCCTATTTTAGTCAAGTTTTAGTCAAAGAAAATCTAAAGTATTTTAGTCAATGAAATCTTCATCACATAGTTCGTCATGCTGTATAATGGTTAAACTGATAAAAAAAATATTTTTGCTCAAAATTATAATCGTAATGATTGTTGACATCTGAGAAATTTGCTTCAGCATTTCAGGTATTGCACTTTCACCAGTAAACACAAAGCAATAGAATGTCGACTCATACACATGCTTTATTTTACCTCATCGAATGTACTGATTTATTATAGGCTATTTATTATATAAATTAATATCAAAGGCTTATGCATGCTCCCTGTCTACATTATGAAAACTGGTAAAACAAAAAAAACCCCCCGAAAAATATTATAACAGTGAAATTCCTAATAGTAGCCTAATTCCAATAACTTCAGATTGCAATAGCCTATGTTTCTCTATTAAAACAGCAGCGGTAGAGTAAGTGCATTTATTGAGCAACCACAATCACAAACAATATAGTCGAGATCTCATGACAGAACACAGACTGACGAGTGATATTTTCATTAGATTGATAAACTCCAGCTTGTTTGTCTGTGTTTTCAGATCACCGTGATGAAGAGCGAGCTCGTGGTTGCCAGATTTGTTTCGAAAACAAAAAAAGACGTTTTGGTAAAGTTTTTATTTTTTGAACACACTTTAGTCTCGTCTTTATCATCAACGAAATTGCATGTTGATATAGTCATAGGTATCGTTTACTGTCGTCTCGTCTTGTTTTCGCCAAGGGAAAAAAGCTGGTCGACGAACATTTTTCGTCATAGATTTCGTTAATGAAATGAACACTAATTTGTACTCACGTCATGACTGAAGCTTCAGCGAGGAAGGCCTGAGCCGTAGCGTCGTGTTTGATGCATTTCACTGCGACCTTCGTCCCTCTGTAATCTCCCACCATCACATCTGAACACACACACACACACACACACACACAGATTACACACAGACTCATCATCTTCAAACACAGAATCACATGGATCTTTACGCACCTCCAAACTCTCCTTTGCCGATGGTCTGTATGAGTTTGAGATCTTTCCTGTTTAAAGCCCATCCACCTGTGAAGACAAACATCAAGATGAAACCGCTTTCACTTCTGCTTTATTTCTCTCCGAGTCCAGAACATCTGCTTACTGACAGCCCTCAAAAATCAGCATGAACCTCGCTTTACATTTCTACAGCTCATCCTGCTGAGACTCATCTGGTAGTTTTATTGAACAGCAATGGTCTGTAAGTTACTGAAGTTCCTTTAAGAAGGATAAGTTATCATTAGCTCCATGTAATAATGCATATAGTTGTTGTTAAATCAGGGAAAATACATGAAAAATTAAAGAATTTTGTTTCTAGGACTGATAGCATACAGGGTTTTTATTGATAACTAAAACAAAATCTTTTAAAATATTTTTATGAATTGAAATGAAGCTGAAATAAAATATACATATTAGAAGAAAAACATTTGTTTAGTTTAAGTTGAAGCACTAAAATGAGAAACTGGAAATAAAATAAAATCTAAAACTGAAATAATAAGTGAAAAATAAATGAAATCTAAATAGTACTATTTAAAATAAACAAAAACTAATAATATGATGAAAGCACATAACAAAATTACTAAATATTTTAAATTAAAAAAATGTAAATTAAAAACTAAAAGTAAAAAGTTACTTCAAAATATTAACAGGAAAACTAGACAAATAATTAATAATTAATAGTAAAATATACTAACTGGAAATAAAAACTCAAATGGAACTAGAACTAAAAATGAAATAATGCATTAATAATAATAAATGAACCCAAATAGTAATTTTTCAAATAAACAAAAAATTACACAAAATTAACACAATTACAAGTATTTTAACTAAAATTAATTTGAAAACTGAAAAAGCTACTTTAATATATAAATAAAAACTATTAAAAAGAAAAAATGAAAACTACCCCATGATGTCAACTAATAAATTAGTGTGAACTAATAAATTATAAATAAATGATAAATTATTATTAATGAAATTAATAAAATAAAATTGCTAACTGGAAATAAAATCTCAAACTGAAATGATCAACTAATAATAAATTAAACCTAAATACTAATATCTCATAAACAAAAGTTAAAAAATTGACAAAAGCACATAACAAAAGAAAAAATATTTCTTAACTGGAATTAAATTGTAACCTTAAAGCATAAATTAAAAACTACTTCAGAATATTAAGAAATCTATAACAGTAAACGAATACTATTAAAATATGCCTGTAGAAGATATGACACTCACTCCTGGAGAACTCATCTTGTGCCGCTACTGTCCCCTCCATCAGCTTGGGTTTGATGAGTCGCGTGCAAAGACCATCAGCATCTTTGGTGTAATGCTGCAAACACACACACAGACACACACACACACAGACACACACACACACACACACACACACACACACACACACGTTTGTTTCTGTGAATTGTGGGGACTTTCCATAGACTTCTATTGTTTTTATACTGACCAAACGATATTTTTTATACCCTAACCCTAAACCTACCCCTTACAGAAAACCTGTTTGCATTGTTACACTTTCAGATAAACATTTACTATTTTTAATATTTTTTCCCCCCTTGTGGGGACTGTAGGCCGGTCTCCACAACGTCAAAAATTTCAAGTTTTACTATCCTTGTGGGGACATTTGGTCCCAATGTAGCATAAACAAGTACACACACACACTCTCACACACTACACACTACACACACACACACACACACACACACACACTACACACTACACACTACACACACACACACTGAGGTCCAAAATAAGGAGGACAGAGGGGAAGAGTGAAGGACAGCTGCCCGAGGGAGCACAGCATGCTGGGATAGAGGTCACACTAGTCTCACGGCGCTCTGTCGAGATGTTTCCGGTGAAAACATAAGAAAGATGACTTTCTGAGTCGATGTAGAATTAGCTTTCATGCCACTAACAATAGACATCCAGGAGGAGAACGAATTACATGAACACAGCAAATCATGAAGAAAACTCATGATCAATGAATCAAATCACTACAGCTCACAGTGACGGGTTTTTGTGTTTTTAATAAAAAATTTTATATATATTTTTTAAACATATTGTCTATTTGTGTTTGTTCATTCAAGAAAAGCCACAAAAAAATTGCAAAAATTCTCATTTTTTATATATATATATATATATATATATATATAATTGTGTAAATAATATGGATTTTTTTCCTAAGATGTTACTTTAGAAGTTAAGTTTTAATATATATTTTTTAAAATATTTCTTTTACTTTAAGATTGTATGATTGTGAATGTTTTTTCTTAATTTAAATTTTTTTTTTTTGCAGTTTTGTTATTCACTGAAATGCAAAATGGAAAAGTTTCTAACTTGATACGTTTAGACTGCATCACTAATCACTAATTATCACTGCTGCCTTTTTAATATCCTGCACAACAGAATAATTCTTTTCATCATAAACTCTTGTTTAGATGATCATTTGAGTTTCACATGAACTCAGGAGCCACTAGAGGGCAAAAAAAACCTCTTCAGGAATCAAATTCATGAGCAAACACACACACACACACACACACACAGGTCTGCTCTTGTTTACAGCAGTTTCACAAGCTGTGTATGACGTTGATTCATGAGCAGCTTGTTATGACATGCCATCGAGAGAAACGATGATGCGAATGAGAAACAAGACGAGAATGTGAGGAATGCCTCAACGCACACACACACACACACACACCACTCAAACACAAGGTCACAAACTCACACACATACCGTGCACTCACACACATACCACACACTCACACACATACCACACAAACACAAGCTCACACACACATACCACACACACCATACAAACCTGCGCTTGCACACACACATGCATGTTCTCACGCACTCACGTTTGACACATGCATGCTTACGCGTACGCTCACACTTGCACACACGCTCACACACACACACACACTTATGCTCTCACTCACAAGTGCATGCTCACACATTCACACTCACACAAACACACACTCACGCTCGAACATGCTTACACACAAGCTCACTCTCACACAAGCTCTCACACACGCGCGCGCTTTCATACTCACGCTTTCACACGCTCACAAACTTGCACTCGCACACACACATGCACGCTCGCACATACATGTTCACACATTCACGTTTGCACACATTCATGCTTACACATACGCACAGACTCACACGCATGCTCTCACACGCACACACACTCACATGCACACACACACACTCCAACTCACATGCTCACAAACTCATGTTCGCACACACTCTCACATGCAGGCTCACACACATACACTCACACTCACTCACAAATGCATGCTCACACATTCACACTCACACACAAACACAAACACACACTCAAACACGCTTACACACAAGCTCACTCGCGCTCACACACACACTCATACATACGCTCACACACGCGTGCGCGCTTTCATACTCACACTTGCACTCATGCTTTCACACGTACACTCACACACGTTCACAAACTTGCACTTGCACACACGCATGCTCGCACACATACGTTCACACACATTCATGCTTACATGTACGCACACACTCACTCACACGCATGCTCTCACACGCGCACACACTCACATGCACACTCATGCTTGCGCACACTCACACACACTCCAACTCGCACGCTCACAAACTCATGCTGGCACACTCATACTCTCACATGCAGGCTCTCTCTCACACACACAGGCTTCCACACGTACGCTCACACAAGCTCACTCACGCTCACACACGGACATTCACACACACGCACTCACGCTTTCACATGGATGCTCACACACAAATGCATGCTCACACATTCATGCTCATACACACAAACACAGACGCACACTCTTTCACGCTCACACGCACGCCCACTCTTTCATGCTCTCACACGCGCACACACACACTCGCACTTTGACACGTACGCTCACACACATGCTCACACTCACCTCCACCAGCTGCATGAGGTTGTCGAAGTACTCCTCCTCGTCGATGGACAGTTTTCCGCTGTGATAGATGATGCGGTAGTGCTCCACCTTGCCGTCGCAGCTCACACACAGTGTGTAGTCGCCGGGGTAATTCGTGCTCTCGCGCACCAGGAACAGCCCCGTCTCTGGGGGATACAGCAACCGCTCCGCCTGCTCACGCGTGATCTTACCGTGAAACCATCTGACAAACATAAAAACAATCACAAAACACTCAGATCCTCTCATCTCTTTACCCTTATACTTAATGAGATCATACAGCGTGCAGAGTATAGAGAGACTTCAGGTGAGACACAATCATGTGACTCAAACATGTCAAACTCAAACGTCATTCAGTCAGATATGAGTCTAATCCAGCAGACATTCAGTTTGCATTATTTGACATTCTTTTGATTTCAGTAACTCTTGTTCTGCAGATATGCTCTTGTGTTGAAGTGATTTATTTCAACAATATATGATCAGTGTTATTGGTAACTAAAAATATTAAAAATAGTCTTTTGCTGAATTTAAGATGAAATAAAATTAGAAAAAAAATATACATTATTTTTTTTTTTCCAATTTGAAATAAAATTAGAAAGAAAAAAAAAAACTTAAAAAAATTTGAAAATTTACCAAAACTGAAATTAAAATGAAGCTAGATAGAAACAAAAACAAAATCAGTATGAGATAAAATTCCATATAATCATATATACAGTTTCCATCAAAATAATATATATATATATATATATATACACACACTTTTTTTTTTTTTTTTTTTTTTTTTTTAAATTTATTTATTTTTTCCAAACCAAACTTTATTCAGACATCTTCCACATAACTGCACTATAAGTTATTCTACATATGACTCTGGACTTTATGCATTAATGCAAACATTAATGCTGTTTGTTTTGAAGGAGCAGCAGAAGTCGGGGATCTCTGATGTCAGTGCATTACGTCACTGCTCTGCCGGGACACGCTGATGCATCACTGTATTTCACTTCAGCATTTCACTCATTTACCGAGAAACTCCATGAGTAACAATCATCAGAAGCAGCAGTTTCACTGTCTGAGAGTCTGGTGTGTGACGAAACACTCGTCTGATCGGCTGCTAGACACTTCAGAGGAACAACTGAGCTTCACCACAACAAACCAGATGCTCAGAGTAACTTCTGGCACATTAATGCTCAGATTCGTTTTCAGATATCAGCACTAAACCAACTGCCATTCAAACAATTCTTGGGCTTTGGCTCCACGATATCAAGGGAAACGCACTGATTAGTGATTTTAGAGTTTTTTTAGAATCACTAGGACACACTTCTCAATACTAAAGCCACTTTTTCAAAACTCTTCACACCTAATCATCTTTCAGTTTGACACAGCAGTTCATTTCAGATTCAAAATGCACTAAAACACTTCATTAATGTCTCAAATCAACTCATTCTTCCAGAATTCGATCAAACAAACACACTTTATCACTCATAACACAACGGCCTCAAAACACTAACAACAGACAGCATTACACAATGTTTGCTTTTGTAAAATTTCTTTACAAAACAAAAATGATACTCTCTACTGTTTATAATTCACTGTGGTATGTTTACATTACAGTACAAAATGATTCCCTTTTCTCCTTTTGTACAAGACTAACACTTGTGAAGATGTTCAGCTACATGCAGCTGCTTTGATAGTATTTGATTTTTTACATTCAGAATACTTTTTTTTTTTTTTTAACTGTAGAAATGTTGCAAATTTCTGTCTTATTCATTTTTGTACTGTGCTAGGTTTGAAAACAGCATGTAAACATGTGCAAACTGGCTTGTATAGTACATAAAGTTTTGGTGGTATGTGTCGAAGTGATACAAAAATTGATGTAATCTGACAGATGTGGTCAATAAATGCATTTTGTGCCAAAACAATGATAAATGATCCACAGTTTAGCCACAGAGCCACATGTTGTGTTCACAGTGTGAAGAGTTCTGATAAAGTGACCCGAGTACTGAGAAATGTGTTCTAGCGATTGTAAATAACTGTAATGAGTATAGCTAAACTGATATTTCCTGCAGAGGTCAGAGGTCATTATAAATGACCGCAGGGTCACATGACAGTGTGTGAGACAAAGACTCATCATGTTACTGAAATCAAGTCAGTCACACAGAATGATGATTGTTCAAATCTAATCAGGTTAGAAAACAACAATGTCGTGTTTGAGCGGAATCAGCAAACGCTGAGGATTGTGGGTCATGAGCTCTGAACACACACCCTTCATCCAAAAATGCAGAAGAACTGACATCAGGAATGTACTTGTGCTATACTGACACCAGAATGATCCTCATTATCATGAGAAATGGCATTATCCTCAATCATCCGTCATTTTACTATGAAAATATACTTCAATAAAACATCCTCCACAGTTCAAAATGAACATTTATTATTGAAATCAAGCTGGACTCAGAAAGCTGAAATATCAACACAAGAGTCCTGAGACACACAGAGACTCTGTAAGTATCTGGGAATAACGTACTGTAAGACTAATTTACTCACACACACACACACACGCGCACTCTCGCACACGCACACGCACACTCTCTCACACACACGCACTCTCACTCACACACACACACACACACACACACACAGAGAGAGACACACACAGAGAGAGAGAGAGACACACACACACACACACACACACACACACACACACACACACACACACACTGTAGAGACATCAGACCAGATTCATTAAAATGACTCCATATGTATCTGAGAAATGTATCTTATTAAATTGGAAAGAGAGCACCCTCAAACATTTGGACTATTAAATACTAATCATAAATGATAAACATGTAATGTTTAACATACAAGTAAACCCAAGTCTTGAGACCCGGGAAACATCATCAACGCTTTGACTCGTGTGTAGATGAGATGTGATCCATTATCAGTGCACTGACCACCTTTATGTTCTAAAAGATTTTAATGTGACTTATTCTCGATTCTTGATGTATGAGTGTGTGTGTGCACGCATGTGAACGAGTGAGTGTGTGTTTTTGAGTGAGTGAGTGAGTGTGTATGTGTGTGTGTGTGTAAGTGTGTGTTTTTGAGAGAGTGTGAATGTATGTGTGTTTGTAAATGAGTATGAGTGTCGAGTATTTGTGAGTTAATGAGTATGTTTGAGTTACTGAGTGTGAGAAAGTGTGTGTGTGTATGTTTGTGAGTGAGTGTGAATGTATATGTTTGTTTGTGTGTGTGTATGTGAATGAGTGTGTGTACGAGTGAGTGTGTGTGTGTTTGTGTGAGTGTGTGTACGAGTGAGTGTGTGTGAGTGTGAATGTGTGTTTGTGTGAGTGTGAATGTGTGTGTGTTTGAGTGAGTGTGTGTGTTTGTGCGCGTGTGTACGAGTGAGTGTGTATGTATCTCTGTGTGTGTGTGTGTGTGTGTGTGTGAGTGAGAGAAAGTATGTTTTTGAGTTAATG